>JAUESO010000522.1:0-163117 GCA_030914385.1 Drosophila antonietae | reverse complement strand
TTTTTAGAGAGGGTGACAACCTTACTAGTACGACAGAAATAGAACACGAGATACGAACCACTACCGAAGAACAGTTAAATTCCAAATTATACAGATACCCGCCAAAACATGAGGAGGAAGTAAGGAAACAAATCAAAGAAATGGAGAAACAAGGAATAATCAGGAAAAGTAATTCTCGTTATTCAAGCCCCCTCATAGTGATCCCAAAGAAAGTGGATAATTCGGGAAAGAAAAAATTCAGAATAGTAATAGATTACAGAAAATTAAACGAAATAACAATAGATGACAAATTTCCATTACCAAATATTGATTCTCTACTTGACAAGTTAGGACGAGCACAATATTTCACTACATTGGACTTAGCCAAAGGTTATCATCAGATAATGGTAAAAGAAGAAGATAGAAAGAAAACAGCATTTGTGACACCCCATGGGTTGTACGAATTCATCAGAATGCCATTCGGGTTGAAAAACGCCCCAGCCACATTTCAGAGGCTTATGAATGAATTCTTCGCGACCACATAAATAAAAAATGCGTCGTTTATTTAGATGACATCCTCATTTTTAGTACATCGTTGCAGGAACATGTACAAGCAATAAATGAAATATTTCAAATTTTGCAAGACAAAAATCTAAAAATCCAAGTCGACAAATGCAATTTCATGAAAAAGGAAACAGAATTCTTAGGACATATTCTCACGAAAGACGGAATAAAACCGAACCCAAACAAAATAGAAACAATTGAAAAACTAACACTTCCTAAAACAGAAAAACAAATTAAAAGTTTCTTAGGTATCACAGGATATTATCGAAAATTTATAAAAGATTATGCTAAAGTCGCACAGCCTATTACTAAATATTTAAAGAAAGAGACAAAAATCAATGCAAAAGACCCAACATATGTAGAAGCTTTCGAAAAATTAAAACAATTAATTAGTTCTCACCCAATTTTAAGATACCCCGACTTTGAGAAAAAATTTACACTTACGACAGATGCATCAAACTACGCCATAGGGGCCGTTCTTTCTCAAGAAGGTCATCCGGTATGTTTCGCATCACGGACTTTGAATACACATGAAAAAAATTATTCAGCCACAGATAAGGAATTTTTAGCAATATTATGGAGTGTAGGTTATTTTAGACCATATCTATACGGTCGAAAGTTTAAAATTTTAACAGACCATCAACCAATAAAATTTTCACATACAAAATACAAAGGAAAAGACATCTCACCAAGACACCAAAGATGGTTGCTCAAATTAGGAGAATACGATTTTAACATTGATTACCTAAAAGGTAAAGAAAATAGAGTAGCAGATTTTTTGAGTAGAATTGAGGAAACAAATACAGAAGAAGAAAATAAGAAAAACGAACATAGCACAAGCATGTCAGATATTAATATGATAGCAAATATAGAAGAAAAAATGTCAATTGCAACAGTACATTCGGCAGAAGAGAATTTACAAGATCATTTTTTATCAAAGAAGAAATAGTAAATAAATACAAAACACAAATTATTCTAACAGAAAACAAAACAGAGGAAGTTAAAATAATACATGGAAAAAGAATCATATTCATAGCAAAATGTGATTTTCCAACAATGGGAGAAATTTTTAAAAAATATATAAAAAAAGGAAAGATAGGAATTTACTCAGAATTATCTTATCCTGAATATAATGTAGTACAGGAAAAATTAATAAAGCTTTATTCAAATAACAAGCAAATAGAGTTTATAAAATGTACATTAAGAGCACAAGATATAGAAGAAGAAACAGAAGCAGTAAAACAGATAGCATTTTACCATATCAAGGAAAGCATCCATTCAGGTATACAGGAAACATATAACCAGATAAGGAACAGAATATATTTCCCTAAACTATTAGAAATAGTACAAACAGTAATTAACCAATGCGATGTATGCAAAGAGATCAAGTACGACCGTAAACCAATAAAAAATAAATTTTGCGAAACAGAAACCCCAACAAATAAAAATCAAGTTATACACATTGACATGTACGTTATAAAAAATACCTATTTTATGACTACAATAGATAAATTTTCAAAATTTGCGACAGCAAGCCCACTTAATGACAGAAACCATATAACGATAGTAGAACAATTATAAGATTACTTTACAAAATTGGGAAAACCGGACAAAATCATAGCAGACAATGAATTCAACTCCATTAGAATCAAAGGATTATTAGACAACGAAGGCATAGAATTACACCTTACAAAGCCCAACAGTCATACAGGAAACGCGGATGTGGAAAGGCTTCATAATTCAATTGCAGAGAAATTTAGAGTTATATACAAAACAGAAAAACAGAACTTGTCAGTAAAGCAAATTATGCAAAAATGCATCAGAAACTATAACGAAAGATATCATTCATCAACAAAATTTACACCAATAGAAATACAAAACAACAAGGTAGATTTAGAAAGAGTGAAAGAAAATATAGATGAAGCAAAAAGAAAAATGAGAGATAAGCTAAATAAAAACAGAGAAGATTATAAGGAAACACGGAAAACAGGTTATATTAAGAATTATAAAGCAGTTAGGCACAAGGAAGCCCCAAAGTATAAGAAAGCACAGTTAGAAAATATTGATCCGACGAATATTAAAAGACCGTGTAAATTTACAGAAGCTATGGATACTGATACTGACAATGATGACAATGTTAACAACAACAACGGGAACACTAACAGTACAACAAATAACTGACCAAGACGGATTTACACAAGTAGGAATGAAGACACAGGAAATAGTAACATCAACTGACATCGTAGTACATATCATCAATTTAGAAGAAATTGACAAAATTTTACAAAGTATAGAAAGTAATATACACATGATACAAATCGAAAAAAAACAGTTATTACAAACACAATTAATGGAAGCAAGAAATAAATTATATACACTATACGCAAAGCAAATCAGAAAACGAAGAGGATTAGTTAACATAGTAGGAAACTCAGCAAAATGGTTATTTGGTACCATGGACGAAGAAGATAGGAGAGTCATTGAAAAAACATCTTACAACTTACAAAGACGACTTACAAGAATTAGAAAGTGAGAAAAACAAACAGATTTTTATCAATACTTATTTTAATGATACAATCCAATACATACAACATTTGATAAAAGCAGATAGAATAGTGATAGAAAAACAAATTAACTCAATAAATAAATATGAAAACTCCATTAAGCAAGAAAACTTTTATTATGATCAATTGCTAAAAATCCAATTAATAAAAAACAAAATAGAACATCTACAAGACAATGTAGCATCAGCAAGATATAATCTATTACATCCTAACATTTTGACGAACGAAGAAATAATTAAGTATAACATACATTTTAATAAGCTTAATCAAATAAAGTTGGCAACGGCATTATTTCAAAATAATCTTTTAGTTTTTGCAATAGAAATACCTAAAACATTTATATCAGTAAACATTACAAAAATAGTTCCGATACCAAACGAGGAAAACTTTGAAATAGACCAAGCAGTAGAACAGGTTTTCACTCATAATAATGTAACCTACACATATGAAGTAAATAAGAAATTAAAGGAATTAAGAAAAAGTAAAAACTGTATTTATAAGAAAAATTGCCAATTGGTTAACAAAATTGAATTCGAAATAATAGAATTAGACGAAGAGACTCTAATAATAAAAAATATCAAAAATGAAACATTTGAGCAAAATTGTAATCAAAACAAAATAAACACTAAAAGAAATATGTTAATTCATTTCACAAATTGCACAATAAATATAGATAACAATTATTTTACTAACACTTACGAATTTGAAAACATAAGAACATTATATGAAAAGAAAGAAAACCATATCCAAAACTTTACTAAACAAATAACTTTTGAAAACATTATAGAAAAATATAAAATCAATTGGGCAAACATAAAAAATTTAAAAATACACAAAAACATAAATTATACGTGTAACACATTAATAATTATTGTCGTAATTGTAAGCATAATATACATGATTGTAAAACATAAGAAAATCAAAGTTAAATTCCAAAACAGAATTCAGGAGAATCCTTATCTAAAGGGGGGAGAAGTTATGTATAATCCACCAACACCACACACATACACACATACAATAAGCCACAAGGTACAAGAGTTATTGAACTCTTTAGATAACAAGTAAACTACAGACAAAGCACTTTTAAAATATCAACAACAAAACGATGTAAAATGCTAAATAAGACCATTTATAATATTTGCAAGCAAAGAACTCTTAAAATTCGTAGTAATTCAGAAAATGCTAACTAACACATAATATTTGCAGCTATTGAACTCTTAAAATTCCTAGTAATTCAGAAAATGCTAACTAACATATAATATTCGCAGTTGTTGAACTCTTAAGTGCAGACACAACAGGAAATACCCCAATTACCCAATAAGTACACATGTCAGCCAAATAGAACATAAGACATACACATATAGAATAAGTCTAATCAGCATAATTAAACATTTTGTAAACTTTCATTAAAACCAAATCAATAAAGAAAGATTAGTATATTCTTACCACTGAAAAGTAACAGTTGTGTTTCTATTATTGGAAATTATTATTTTTTATCATTCGTTCCGACTCAATATAAAATTCGCGCAGCTGACAGTGTAAAGATAGACGTGAGAAACGAACGACAGGTCAAGGACCTTGCGAGAGGCGAGCGAACTCAGCGATAGCATGTAAAACATCCATCAAGAGAAAACATACAGGCAACAAGTATGCAATGCAATTTTGGGCCTCAGCTAATGCTTGTGTACATAAGGGGCTGGGGCAGGGTATGTATGAGCGGTATCTGGACGTATGGTATCATCTCGATCTGCCTAGAACTCAGCAACAAGGAAGGCTATGCTACAACTGGCCAAAATACATCCTTTAAGATGCTGCAATTTTCCAAATCTCACATACAAGCCACAGGCACCACGACACAGGCACAATGGCGATATGATACCGAGTGCAGAGCGCACGCACAGGCTGGAAAAGACGGCAGACGGGCAATGGACGGTCTGCTACGAAATTGCTGAGGTATATGCAACGAGCTTAAACTAGTCACTGTCACACCAATTCTAATTTCATTTGAGTAGGTATTACGCAACTACATTTTCTGTGGAAGGACCTTCGTACGAGTTATGATCGGCGTTAACACGCCTAGTCGTATAACCATGACACAAGGGACAGAACTGATCTTTGGTAGGTTCCATATATACTGAGACTTGCCAAGGCACTGTGAACATGATTTGAATAGCAGCAACACTATGAGCCGACCCGAGTTGTTATGGCAAATAGTCTTTTACGACACTCATGAAAGTCGACGAACGAGCAGCAGCACCGACCAGATACAATCAAACCAAAGACTGTCAATTGCAGTGTTGGTCTGTTACCAGGTCCCTTTATTCTGCCTTCTCTTATTACTCTTAATAATAAAAAGATATCAGCACTGAGCAGCAATTCTATACGTTACGGCTTGTGGAACTGATCATCAACTAAGTGTACGCTATCAGGTACCTTGAGCTCCTAGGTTAGCTTCGACGATATGGAACGTAACACACGAAAGTCTATCACGATTTCTGTGCAGTCCGTTCGGTATGCTAGCTGATAGGATCAAAATTGATACTTTATCTGAACAACTGATGTTGCCAAGAAAACTTGATCCGAGGTGATCCGCGTGATTCGCAGATGAGATCTCTGACGAAATGGGCCGAAGGACTGCCGATGCAGCTACTGAGCTACCTTGCGCATTTGTATGTAGTCAACAGAGCCTCGACGCGCTCCGATGATGTTTCGTTCATAAACCGATTCTTTCCAATAAGCTGTACATTTTCCAAAAGGAGCCACCAAAAGCAATTCATATAAACAATACCTTAAGAAACATTGTAAGGTTAGTGTAAGTTTCAACGCTGACATCATCGGACTCGATGTGTCGATTTAAATCGAAATTTGTGCTAAAATAAAAAGAAGTGAAAATATAAAAATTAAAACTATTTGTATACCCTGAACACATTGAAAATGGGAATTCAGGGTATAATGGTTTTGTGAAAATTAATGTAACAGGCAGAAGGAGACGACCCAGACCCCATAAAATATATGTATGTATTCTTGATCAGCACAAAAAAATAAGATGATGTAGCCCTGACCTGAAATTTCGGAAACTCTATAAACTAGAGACCTGAAATTTTACGTGAATACTCATATGTTAGTTACGCAGTACGAGTTTATTTATTTATTATTATTATTTTTTTTTTCGATAACTGATCTCTTTCCAGATTATCAATAAAATATCGAACATTTGATTATTTTTTTACGTTTTTTCAGCGTACTTTTACATCGTTTGAGCTAGAGAAATTTGTATATTTAGATAGATATTATGGATATGAAGATTCTGTAATTTGCAGATTTTGGATGCCATGCACCCTTTGCAACCAATTAACGCTCACAAAAAAAAAAAAACGCATTTCATATACTAGACTTGTAATTTGGCATACAGACACATAGACACATTAGATGCTATTCATATATTCTGTAAGTTTTATGAAGATCGCCAATCAAGAAATGAAGTTACAAACGTCCTGTAATTATTTATCATATCTGCTTTTATTATGTTTCTTTTTATACCCTGAACCCATTGATAACGGGAAATCAGGTTATAATGGTTTTGTTAAAATTATCTAACAGGCAGAAGGAGGCGTGGCAGACCCATAAAGTGTATATATTCTTGATCAGTGTGACGAGAAAAGTTGATATAGCCATGTCCGTCTGTCCGTATGTTTGAACGCGTCGATTTTCGAAGATATAAAAGCTAGAGAGTTAATTTTGTGTTAGGTTCGTATATTGCACGCGCAGTACGAGTTTGATTTAGAACTCAGTAGTTTTTATATTTAAAGAATTATCGTTAAAACAATTCATCGAGAATAAGTTATAAAATTATATCTCGTTCATCTTAAGATTTAGTCTCCAAGTCTTCAGCACATATATAGATACTAATAATAATACAATGTCGGTTTTTGTTAGATTTTGCATTCCGGTTCCCCCACACTCCCGAATGTGTAAAAAATTATTATTAATTATTTCTAATACTAGAGACATACAGTTTGGTTTGGCATATAGATATGAATATCATAATCATAATCTGAAGATTGTCCATTTAGAAACAGAATTATTAATCATCAAAGTTTTCTCAACAAAACCCATGTGCCGCGGCAACAAAGGCAGCGAGACAGCAAGACGCCTGCATTGCTCACACACATACATACATGCTTACAACCGCGTTTGTGCTCGTTTTTTTGCATGTATAGTTTCTTAGGCGTGCAGAAACGAATCGAATAATTCTTGGAATATTATTCGTTCGAAGAAGGGCTCAGGGGATTTCGTAGTCGAGCAGTCTCGACTACAGCTTTCTTACTTGTTTTAATTTAAAGTTTTTTCTTCTTTGATTTTTCCTGTGTTAATAATACACTTCGCGGTGTGTATTCATTCCTATTTCCTACTCTGTTCCAAAGGGAAAAAGGGTATATTGGCTTTAAGCAATGTCCGTCTTGCTGTCTGTCCGTCTGTCCGTATGAATGCAATATTTTTCAGCGGTATTAGAGCTAGATACTTGAAACTTGGACCACATACTCATGTAATCTGCCGAATTATAAAGTGTAAAAATTTTCCCGATCCGGTCCCTAGTGGCGTGGCAAATCGGAGCTAGATGCTTAATTGGGTGGTTCAGTTACTAATGGCCTCCAGTATCGATAATTCATATAAAATCATTTTTCAGCCTCTTTAGGGGCGTGGCACACCGATCTATCAAAAAGTTATATGTCTACGCCCATTGGGTGCGTGGCATGTCGGACTTGAATATATAGTGATTTTTCAAATTGTGATATATTTTGAATACTATGTAGAATGCTATGGTAGATATATCTACGCCCACAGGGAGCAATCCGCAAAAGTTGATATTTCCTACAGTTTTAGAGCTAGATGCTTGAAATTGGGTTCAGTTACTAATGGCCTCCAGCATCGATCATTCATATAAAATCATTTTTCAGGGAGTGGCATATCGAAAAATACGCCTTTGAAAGTTAATAAACAAATATTTTTTGTATTGTGAAAGTAGTGTTCATTTATTAAACCCAAAATTCGAACTGAAGTACAACAAATAAGAAGGCTCTAGCCGAGACTGCTCGACTACGAGATCCCCTGAACCCTTCTTCGAACGAATAACATTCCAAGAATTATTCGATTCGTTTCTACAAGCGTAAGAAAATATACATCTACATCAGTGAAGCCAATTTTTTTTTTTTTTTGAAAAAAGGCAAAACTGTCCGTAAAATACGGAAAAAAAAAGGCAGAAAATCTAAAGAAAAAGGACAGAAAACAGGACAAAAACATTTTTTTTTCTAAATTTGTATTTTTTCTTTTTTATTATAACAATTTCAAGGCATTGTCAATTATATTATCATTTTCCTCTTCCCTGGCCTCGTATGTCGCCATGGATCCAACACGCGCCAAGCACTCTTCTGGCAACTTATAGCTAATACAACACAAGTTGTGCCTGGCGACAAGTTTGGGGATATTCCGGAGGCTTAAAGCATATTTTATTTTTTTGGGCAAAACACGATGCGTTTTGCATATGTGCGCGAATTTGGTCAATTTTGCTATTTATACTGCATTTGCAGTATTTGCAGTACGCTTTATTATTGTCGTTCTCATCCCGGGCTATCCACGACTTGAAATCTAGCTGCTGTAGCCAGCAATCCCGAAATTTTTGTTTATACATCTCCTTGGGCATTTTATCACTCTTTTTAAATTGAATTTTAGATAAGAAACGATCTCGATAATACATATAAACCTCCTACACTATCAATTTATCACTGTTATACTTATTTTGGCGCTGTTCTTAACCAAATATCGGTACACAATGTAGTATATTTTATGCTAAAGTTCTGTTAAACTGCTCTGCAATGTTATTTAATAAAATTCTGTTGCATCAACAACCGGTCAACTGGGAAAACAACTAACCAACTGAGAAAATATGAACACGATTCGCATTCACAAAAAAAGGACAGATTTCCGGATAGGGGATGTTTAATATTTTTTCCGGACTAAGCGCTTAAAAACAGGACAGATCTGTCCGGAAAAAGGACAAATTGGCATCACTGATCTACATACACGCACGCAGCCACACGCTTATATACGCTTGTAGGCATGTATGTACATATGTATGTATTAGGGCTGTTGAAAATATATCAAAATATCGATATTTCTGTAAAAAAATATATTTATATCGGAATATTTTGTTTTCCCAAATATCGAATATTTTTTGTGATATTTTTGATATATTTGCGTTGGCAATTGTCTCATAATGGTGAAACGCGTTACTCTGATTTGTAAAAATCTAACAGCCAAATGTAATTTGTGCCAAGTGGCAACACATCAAATATGGCATCGCATATAAAAAACAATATTATGATGCATTTAGATGACCAAGGTGATAGCTTCGAAAACGGCCGTAATAGGTCAATTTTGAAAGTACACGGTGAGAAAGAGGGAACTTGAGATGTACCGCAGCTTGCCACAAAGTTCTAGGGAAAGCAATCCAATAATTCTTTGAAATACTCATACTCATATGCCAGTACTATCGAAGATCGCATTACTATGCCTAACCATCCCCTGGTAGCTAAGTGCCTTCGGAGCGACTTGCTTCGGCAATAAAATGCGTTGTTTGCGACTCAAGAAGTTGTATGACGGATTCATATTAGAACGCGTTTTTTTTTTTTTTTTTTTTAACCTTTGAGTGCCGAATATTGGTCATTATCATAAAAAAATAGTTATTCTTAACATCCTTTTTTTGGATCGGATTGTAAAGTTATTGTGGGAAAAGTTTGTAAAATAGCGATATATCGATATTTTTAAAGTTGAATATCAAATATCATTTTGATATTTATCAAAACTTAAAATATCATCGATACATTTTTTAAAAATTCGACAACCCTAGTATGGGAATATTGGGCGTGTGCCTACCTCAACTTTGAATTAAGTAAACGATTTTGGGTTCGAATTGCAGGAGAGGTCAATTATTTTTTATTACTTGTTGATCAGTTATCATTTGTTCTCTAATATTTAAAATTTACTTAATTCAAAGTTGAGGTAGGCACACGCCCAATATTCGAGACCCATGCGCGAAACATGCAAATGCCCCAGGCAGAGCATTCATTCAAATGTCTATACAAGTGATACTCGGCGATTGTGATTTTTTTTGTCCATTGAAGGGAGAAAAAAAATCATCTGCATATGCACTAAATTGTATTTCTTTTTTATAAACTGATTATATTTGCTAGTTTGTTGTATGTGATTAGGAAAAGGATTACTGAAATAGGTGAACCCCGAGGTATACCATTAAAGACTGGGAAGGGGGAGCTAAGGGTGTTTTTGTTTTTAATTTTAATTTTTCTATTGGACATGAAGTTTTTGACGAAGTTTATAATTTTGGAACCCGTTTTCCATTCTAATTAATTGGTAGTCTATGGAGTACGCTCCGACCATGTCAAAAGCCTTTGAAAAGTCAAGGGCAATGACAGAGGAGTGCTTTTTCCTGCGACTTTGTTATTAGGTAGTCAGCTATGAGCAAACCATCTGAAACAGATTTGCCACGTTTCAATCCTGATTGGTTAGGGTGGATTAAACTATTTTTAGTGACAAATCACCAAAAACTTGTGGCTATAATTTTTTCCAGCGTTTTTTATAGGCAGCAGTTAAAGGAGATAGGTCAATAGTTCGATATTGACGTTTTGTGTGATTTTGACTTGAGAATGGGGATCACTACACTGCACACTGGGCGGAATTGCCAAATAAGTGGCATAAAGTGCAAAATTTTATGGACCCAAAAAGGAATTCTGTTTTATTATATTCAAAGTAGAAACTCTATATATGAAGTACAGGTCTGCAAGAATACATTCATTTCTTGCAGCATAGTACTGTACAGTAGTAAAGTGTTCTCAAAATACTGCACCCATTTCATTACTGTACAGTATTTTCTAGTGTGCAGAAGAATCGAGTACAGCATTTCAACTGTTCTCAACTAAAGTGAGAACAGTAAAATGTAGTACACTTCGTGAGTGAGGACAATTTTTGTCTCGTTTCTACACGTTGTACACCATATACAATTATGAGAACAGCATTTCTGTCATGCCTAACAGCTGTGCAAGCTACCACCCCATTCGTCAAGCGACTCTTATAATAAATATAAATATATAAAAAATAAATATAAATATACAAATACAGTGGGCAAAAAAAGTTTAAGTAAAGGTATACTTAGAAGGTAAAGGTGTATCTGAAATTGACAGAAATTGACAGAGTGATTGTCTGACAACCCACTAGTGTTCAATCAACATTCAAATCGTACGGGGAAACAGCTAGCCCAGATCGGGTCGGTCTTCAAAATTAAGTGTCAGAGATAAGCGACGAATTCTCAGCACAGTAAGGAGCGATCCAAAAAAGTCGGCACCCAAAATACAGGAGGGACTATTTCCCACCTCTGGAGTTAGCGTTCATCCATATTCCGTGCGAAATATGCTGCACAAGGTATGGTACAACGCATGAACCCCTAGAAGGAAACCGTTGATTTCTTAGGTCAATAAGAAAAAGCGACTAGAATTCGCTCAAGAGTACCTAAACGAGCCGGATTCTTTTTGGGAGTCCAAATTGAACATTTTTTGGTCGGATGGAGCTCAAAGTGTGGCGAAAATCAAATACTGCTTTCACTATTTCGTTTTTCTTTTTAAGGGTACTAATAGAAATAATACTAATTTATGCAGTTTACTTAAACTTTTTTTGCCCACTGTATATATAAAAAATATGTATTAAATATTATTATATTATATTTTATATTATTATATTATTAAATGTAAACTGTTGTAGAATGATCTCGAAAAACTCATCATCTATTTAGAAGTAATCATTTATTAAGCATTAAATTTTCTAGAATAAGAAATCCCGAATATTCTTTCTGTAAGAGAAGCAAGTATAAAAGGCTTGCTGCACATCGAGTCGCTAGTCAGTTGTATTGTGCGTTGCCTTTGCAATGCAATGCAATACAATTAGCATTGTGCGAGTTCGAATTTGGAGTTTAATAAATAAATACAACGTTCTCTATCAAAAAAATTTGTTTATTAACTTGCAAAGGCAAGCTGATAAAATGTAAAATGTTAGCCGTTCCAGCAAGTAGTTCAGCATCCGAAAGAGCCTTTTCGGTTGCTAAAAATTTAATTAATTATAAACTTTGCAAGTTGCAACAACGGATGACTTAGTAAATAAAATAATGTTTTTGCACTCAAATATTAATTTATTGTATAATGAGTCATTTTCAGAAATAAATTTATAAATATGAAATAAATTTATAAAATGTGTATGAAATTTTATTGAAGATATTTTGTATGAAGCGTCATCAATAACAACTCAGTGTACAGTGAGTTTACTGCACACCAAAATAGTGTGCAGTAAAAAACACTGTACAGTAGTTTTAGTGTACTCATAAGGTGCTGTACAGCATGGGAGTGAGTGAAACGGCAAGCTGTCGATACAGAGTTGTACAGCATTTACTGCCACCCATTTAAGCTGTACACAAAAAAAGTGTACAGCTTTTTATAATGAATGATTCATTTGCCCATTTGGATGCATTCATGCAGATGTATAATATGAAGAATCAAACAATGCTTTTGCTAAAAAGCAATACTTTCATTATAGCATTAACCATACAACACATAGAGTGGACAGCTAGAACAAGCTTTTTTCACGGACCGAAATATGAGCGAAGTGATTCAGCCTCGAGCAGTCAAAATATGATCCGACAAATTCATTGCGCTGCAAGCGCTCAACCGGCATGGTCATATTTTCATATGAGTACATCTATGTATGTGCTATTTTTCTTCACTCTCCCTCTCTCTTTTTTTTTCTCTCTCTCTCTCTCTCTCTCTCTCTCTCTCTCTCACACTCTATGCAAGCAAAAACCGGCAGTCCACAAAAATTAAAATTTGTTCGCGAATGGCGATTCGCGACGATCCCATATGCCCTTCTTACTGAGAGTATGCCGAACTCTTAAACGGCTTTGCCATACTCATGCAAAATTTTAGTGTTTTCGTAATAATTTTCGGGAAAAATAACACATAGAATGTTCTCATATGAAAATTTGACTATGGTGGTTGAGCGCTTGCAGCGCAATGAATTGGTCGGATCATATTTTGATTGTTCGAGCCTGAATTGCCCAAACCGAAGAAATACGAAGTTGAGCGGCAATTCGCTCATATTCTGTGCGTGAAAAAAGTTTGTTCTAGTTGTCCAGTCTATGTGTTGTATGGTTAGTGCTCTTATACAAACTCATATGTATATGTATGTATGTATGTAAATGAAAGCAGTATAATGTGAGCCTCGATTTAAGAAATGTTAAGAAATATATGTACATATTTAGATCCATTAAATATTAAAATGCTGAAAATATATTTTTATTATACCCTGAATCCCCATTGAAAATGGGAAATCAGGGTATAATGCTTTTGTTTAATGTATGTATGTAACAGGCAGATGGACACGTGTCCGAGCCCAATTTGCATATGTATGTATTCTTAATCTAGCCATGTCTACCTATCCGTCTGTTCATATGTTATTCAATAATTAATGAATGTAATAATAATATATGTAATAATACTTTATTCAGTTCAATTTAATAGTTTTCTAATTTCTTTGTATCTCTTATATTTGTTTTTTTTTTTTTTACAATATTATAATTGCATGGAACTATAGAATGCTATTCGAACAAATTTATCACTACATAAATGCTTTGTACGTTACGAAGATGACTTCGGCTCTTTTTGGATGGTTGATGATAATGAGTTCATTAAAAGACGACATTTATCTCGGGGTCGCCCCCGCAAATATGAACCTTCATCTTCACCCAATTCTAACCACTCAGACTGCGCTAATAATAAAGACTCTTGTGATAATTGCTATAAATCATGCACTAATACAGTAACTCCAGAAAACATAATAGAAAATAATGAAATAACGCAAAAACCATACTTTAATTTATGTAACCGTCATCGTAGTACAAGACAAAAACAAAATATGGATGAGAGTACATATAGGAGTGACTACTTTAGCAAAGTTTCGAAAATAAATGTTGATTCGGATGCATTGGTTTCGGTACCTAATGAATTTATTAATATCGATGAAGATTCAGGGACAATGTATCAAAAAAATATAAATAATTTTTATTAGTCAAAATATTTTGAAAAATTTTAAAATTTAAAAAATCAATAATTACGATAAATGCATTGCTGTTATAGATATATATATATATATATATATATATATATATATATATATATATAAATATATATATATAGTAAATATATACATATATATGGATTCGGCACAATTTTATATACATATGATATATACAGTAAAATTATATATAAGATAATTATAATCATAAATAAATAAAATGTTTCTATATTCTATCTTTAACACTTCTCACACTTTCTGGGGAGATCGACAACATTAGCTTAAATCACTAACCATAGAACACATAAATGGGACAACTAGATCAAACCATTAACCATACACAGTGCTGCCAACTTTTTACCAAAAAAAAAGAAGCTGTTTCTGGATGGAAGCAACGGAAAAAAGCAGACAATTTTCTCAAAAAAGCGTAAAAAACGGTTTTTATGGTTTAATTATTCTATTATATTTTTTGAGTATTTTATTTTGAAATTTATAAGATTTTCAGAATGTTATCTTGTTCTTCCCAAATGGTCTATTTGTGCGATAGCTAAGCTATGAAATAAATGGACACAATGCTGCTTCCTGCTCCTAAGCTTTTGTAGGCAAGCTACCAAAATCAATTTTATTTTTTTGCTGGAAGCCACCCAACGCACTTGTGTGTTTTTTAGTGCTTGCATGAGCACGAAGATCGCTCAGCTTTGCAGTTATTGTGGTCTTACAATAGCTGCAATACACCCTTGTGTCGTCCGTGTCATCCCTGCGAAGCCACGCCTTGAATTCTTCGCTTTTTATGCGAGCATCTCAGCACTTTTGTTTATATTCTTTTGGCATTTCGAAATTTGTCGCCGGAAAAAATCCCACTTACTGTGATCACAGTTTGCGTAAAGTAGTGGTCGTGTTATTGGCGAATTTCGACATAAACATATGATAAAGCTGCCACTCTTTTACATTTGGTATATTTCTACCAAAACTAGTACCACTAACCATACAACACATAGACTGGACAACTGGAACAAATTAATGTGCACACTTATTTTGTGACATTAGAACCCCATCAACTTCGTATTTGCTCGGGTTTTTACTTTTAGGGTCGGGAGAAAAAAATTGCTGATAGCAAAATCATTCCGCTTCGAGCGTTATGATATAGGGCTGTTTGCCAGGCACCGAAGTCCTTAAAGGAAGCGTTAGCTCAAATAGGAGTTACCTTAGAGGGCTTGTCTGCGTTATTTGGTGGTCAGCGGCATATAAATGCCCTAATGAGAGAGGAGTTGACCAAACTGGTCAATCTTCACAAGGCGGCCGAAAAGTTCTGCTACCGAACAATTAAAAACTGCGAGGTGCAGACCACGCCGCCCAAGAAAGCAATTGAGAAAGCTCAAAAAGCGAGCATTAGTGCTCAAACGGGTAGCAATACGCCCAAGCGGCCAAGGGAAGTAGCCAACGAAGCGAGGAAAACTTCTTCAAAAAAGTCGAGGCCCAACAAAAGCGCAACGAAGCTGGTAGAACCATTAGCAATAGGTACTGCCGCTAGGAAAGCAAATCAGGCGGACCCACAGACTAATAAGAGTAGCTGGACGGTCGTCAAGGGACGCAAGCCCATACAAAAGCGGCCCAGAACTGACGCAATTGCGATCTCTGGCGTAGGCGGGTGCAGCCATGTGGACATGCTTCGCGTGACAACAAAACAAAAGGGCGATGGACGCACACGTTCATCCCGGAGCTTGATCCTTGGCTAAACCGTAAACACGGTGAGGTTAATTTTTATCTTACGCAGATTCTCACGGGACATGAATGCTTTCGGAGCTATCTGAAGCGCTTTGGCTCCGACGAAACTGACGAATGCCCCTGGTGCGGACTAGGTCTGGTAGAAGATGCCAAACACGTTCTGTTTGAGTGTGGACGGTTCCAGGAGGAGAGGCGTTGTCTGGAAGAGGCTGTGCGGAGAGCGGACAATATAGTCAACGCCATGCTGGAATCGGAGGCAGCTTGGAATCTAAGAAGCACCTTCGCAGCAACGGTCATGACGGAGTTCCGGAGAGTTGAGCGGATAAGAAGACGAGGTGTCCCAGCCTAAGATAGTGCAAAGCGCTTGCGAAGCAATGCTTTACGGCCGTCCCGCAAGCATCTTGCACTATCACTAGTCGCTATCTCTATCCTCATCCAAATAACTTAATGTAGTAATATAATATAGTTCTGTTAAAAAACGAATACAAAAAAAAAAAAAACAAAAACAAAAAAAAAAAAAAAAACTCCCTATATGTGTAAGCATTTATGTGCTTGTGTGCAATATTCTTGCTGCATGTAGCACTATTAGAACCCCAGCAGTTGATGTTGGTTCGGTTGGGTAGCTGATGTGAGCTTGCATACGCACACACATACACATACACATTTACACTTCCTTGCTATATGTGTAAGCATTTATGTGCCTGTGTGCGATACACTTGCTGCATGTAGCAATTCTAATTTCCCAGCGATTGCTGTGTGGTAGTTGATATGAGCCTACACACACACATACATATGTGTACGCCTGATGTGATAATCACAATCGCCGAGTATCACTTTGTGAGGAGCAATATAGGTATGCACGTATGCAGTGTATATAAACACATGTATTTGCTGTGTGTTTATATGCACATACGTGCATGCATATATTGCTCCACACAGCGACGCAAACACTATAGGAGCAACCCTCGCGACTGGAAGGGTCAGAGAGCGGACTATAGTCCGTCTCTCTCGCTCCTATAGTGTCAGCGATTGCCTCGCGTCGCTCGACCGCAGGTCATAGGGCACCGTTAGCCGAGGTACCGCTCCAAGTGACGGACGCTGTCTTTTTGCATAGCAACAGCGGTACTTCGGCCAACGCGAAGCTGCCGCGACATTTGGCGGCCTGCTGGCGTCACCCAGATCACGCGATTGTGCCGTTAGATGGGCACGAGCGGCCCTATAAAAGGGCACCGGCGGTGTCATAGAGGCAATGAGAAAAGTACGCAAGAATCAAGAGTGAAGATCGAGAGTGAGATTCCAGTGAAAGTGCAAATACAACTCAACGCGAAGGAAGACATCGAAGGACTACGATATCGACGCAGGACACCGATATCCAGGACTCGAAGCAGACAGGACATCGTGGGAGCATCCAAAGTATCCTGGAGCAGTCTCGTCGCAGAATTTGTGTAGGTTCACGCAGCCGTGCGAATAGGCAGAAGTTGTGCGCATAAGAACCTAGGTGTGCCAAGAGCCAGTCCAGTAGTAGGAGTAGCCTGTACAGCCGAGCGAACAGCCGGAGTAGACAGTGCAAATCCTGGCGTGAGCTGGAGCGCTTGGGCGAATCCTAGCACCAGCCATAATTGTCTGCCCAGCCGGAGTGCGTGAACAAACATAACGCTCGACGACTATACAAGTGTGTTGTATCGCCAAATAATAATAAGTATTATAACGAGAATATACCAAGTACAAAATCAAACCCACAAAGTGTTATTATTCGATATCGCAAGGGCTTTAACAAATAAGTTTGTTGAAACGAACGCACAGTCGGCTGAAACTGGCCCGGCTTAGACTCGGGTATAACCGAAGGTTCGTTACAACTGGCCCCCAACGTGGGGCCCTGCGATAAGAGAATAACACAGAGTTGTGAACAATCGTGCGAGCTTGGGTGTACAACCTGAAGAAGGACGATGTGCTGCGATACGGCGACGAGTTCGGAGTGACGCTATCGGGCACACTAGACGTGATGCGGAGACAGTTCGGTGAGTCGGTAGCGACGAATGAGGGAAAAATCCCATATTCTCTCAGGCTCGCCGAACTGGCGCGACTGCATGGACGCCGCCCTTCAAACAGCGAGGACGTGCCAACGGTCATCGTGGGAAACGAGCAATACGAAGAAGATCCAAATGCGGCGCGGCTATCTCTGCCATCCACCAGTGCCGCTGCGCGGCTGCAGCAGTCAGAGCAAGGAGCATGGACAGCCACGTCTACACCGCAGCCTGAAATAAGGACGCGAGGGCCAAGCAGCTCAGAGCAGGACTACCCAAAGGTGGCCAAACAGGTGAGGGAGTGGAACTTCCGCTTCGATGGCACCTCAAAGCCTTTGGAGTTCCTGGAGCAGGTGGAGTGGTCAGCAGACACCTATGGCCTGGATCTGGATCTGATCCCAAGAGCGATGCCAGAGCTGCTGAAAGGCATGGTACGTGGCCAACAATAGGCACTGGAAGACGTGGGGAACCTTCGTGAGAAGCTTGCAGGAGTTCTTCCTGCCGAGGGACTACCTGGAGGATCTCAAGGACGAGGTCAAGCGTCGGAAGCAAATGGTGGACGAGCCATTCCAGATCTACATGGTGGAGATGCAGACTCTCATGCGGCCGCTGCGTTATGGGCCAGATCATGAGATGAAGTTGATATACAGCAACAGCATCCCTGATCTGCGCGCCTACGCTCGGCCGTATCAGTTCCAGAGTCTGATGGAGCTGATGAGGCTGGCCGACGAGTTCGAGGAACTGGAACGAGACCGAGAGAGGTTGTGTCGGCTACAGCGGCCAGCACGGACGCGTCTAATGGCCATGGAGGAGGAAGAGATACTGCGGAGAGGAGCCATGGAGGAGAGTCCTCGTCCTGCACCAAGGACTGGTGCCACAGGACAAAGGACACACATCCCAAATCCAGCCAGAGCGTGCCGGGTGTGTGGCCAAGAAGGACACCGAGCTGTCATGTGCCGCAACAAGGCGCTAGACTTCTGCTGGCAATGCGGACGCATAGGCGTGCGCACTGTGAACTGCTGTCAGTCGGGAAACGACCAGCGGTACCCGCAGTCCAGGGGAGAGCGGGATCAATGCCAAACAGCCCCAAGACGCTAGTTGGCAGCCTGCGTGACGAAGGCTACCAACTTACGGCGATCGTGGCCATTGGAGACGAACAACAGAAAGCCACGATCGATACTGGAGCCTCGAGCAACTTTATTAGCGAAAGGCTCGCCAAAAGGCTCCAAGGAGTGGGCGTGGTGCGCGCCACAAGGCGGCACATACGCCTGGCGAACGGCAGCTGCAGCGAGGTGAACTGGACCTAAAGATTAGCCTGGGCAGTCGGCAAATGGAAATTCCATTGCTGGTACTGACAGGCGTAATCGACGATCTGGTGCTGGGCTGGGATTTCTTGGCCGGCATGGGCACCACCTTGGAATGTGGCGGCTTGGTACTGAATATCGAGCCAAGAAGTCCGCAGAGGAGTGGACAACGGCAGGCAAAGTTGTCAGTGGCGATTGCCAGTGGAGAAATAGGCCACGAAACGCCACTGGAGGCGACTCAGGTGGACCAGAAGTTGATCCATGCGGATCCGGAAGTGGATGCCTTTCTGAGGCACGAATTGGAGAAATTTCAACACGTGAAAGGCACCACCAAAATCACGGAGCATCGGATCACCATGCAGGACACGCGGCCAATTAAACAGCGCTACTTCCCCAAAAATCCGAAGATGCAGGAGGAGATCAATAAACAGGTGGATGAGCTGCTCGTGAAAGACTGCATAGAGCTTTCTAAGAGCCCACACAGCGCGCCTATAGTAATGGTCAGGAAGAAAAATGGCAAATGGCGGCTGTGTGTGGACTTTAGGCAGCTGAACAGCAGATCCATCAAGGATGCATACCCTCTGCCTCGAGTGCATCACATTTTGGATCAGCTGCGAGAGGCGCGCTATATCACGAGTCTGGATCTAAAGGATGGATATTGGCAAATACCCATGGAGAAATCCAGTCGACCATTGACAGCATTCACAGTCCCAGGGAAAGGCTTATTCCAGTGGAAGGTGATGCCGTTTGGCCTCCACTCGGCACCTGCAACATTCCAGCGAGCTCTAGACCAGGTCATAGGCCCTGACATGATGCCACACGCTTTTGCGTACCTGGACGACATCATCGTCATCAGAAGGACACGTCAGGAGCACATGGATAACCTGCGAGAGGTGTTCCGGCGACTACGGGCAGCCAATTTGAGGATCAACATCGACAAGTGCGATTTCTTCAAAAAGGAGCTGAAATACCTGGGTCATAAAGTCACGGAGAATGGCATCCGCACTGACCTAGAGCAAGTAGCCGCGATTGCCCAGCTGAAGCCACCCACTAATGTCAAAGAGTTGAGACAATATGTGGGAGTGGCTTCATGGTATCGTCGCTATGTCCCAGACTTCGCTTCCACAGTGCATCCACTCAATGCATTACTCAAAAAGGGCGTCAAATGGGAGTGGACAGAGGAGCATCAAAGGGCGTTCGAGACTGTGAAGGCCAAGTTGACGGAATCACCTGTCTTGGCATGCCCTGACTTCTCGAAGCCATTTTGCTTGCAAACTACGGACTGGGAGCAATCCTGACGCAAACATCTGAGGAAGGGGGGCGCGTCATTTCGTATGCCAGCCGGACACTTAACAGTGCTGAGAGAAACTATTCAGCCACTGAAAAGGAGTGTCTGGCCATAATCTGGGGCATACGCAAACTCCGGCCATACCTGGAAGGCTATCACTTCATAGTGATCACGGACCATATGGCGCTGAAGTGGCTCAACTCCATCGAGAGCCCTTCAGGAAGGATTGCTAGATGGGCGCTGGAGCTTCAGCAATACGACTGCGAGGTTCGCTACCGGAAAGGCAAACAAAATGTTGTAGCTGATGCGCTATCACGGCAGCCGCTGGAGGAGGACGCATGCTGCTTGGCCAAGAGCAGAGAGACGCCAGGTGGGACAGCATGTCGCTGGCTACAAAGGCTGCGCCAGGATATGCGGAAAACTCCAACTGCAACTGTATGCGCTGATTTCGTGGGTCCGTTACCGAGGTCGAAGCATGGGAATACGATGCTACTTGTATTCATCGATCGATTCTCGAAATGGACGGAGATGGTGCCTTTGAGGAGCGCGAACACGGCGGCGCTGCAAAAGGCGTTCCGCGAGAGAATCTTGGCCAGATTCGGCGCACCAAAGGTACTCATAACGGACAATGGCACCCAATTCACCAGTCGAGCCTTCAAGAACTTTTTGAACGAGCTGGGAGTGCGGCACCAGTTGACGGCGCCATACACACCACAAGAAAATCCAACCGAGAGGGCCAACAGGACAGTGAAAACGGGTATACGGCAGCGTTCATCACGCAAGGGCGAGAGCCGAGACTGGCCAAAACTATTTTTGACGCACAAACTCTTGGGACAGGCCAGGAGGCACAGAATCCCATGGAGAGGGCAGCCAAGATGCGAGAAGTCTTGGAGATTGTGCGTCGAAACCTGGAGAGAGCTGCTCAGGACCAGGCGCGGCATTACAATCTGCGGCGGCGGCAATGGAAGCCGGCTATTGGGGACAAGGTGTGGGCGAAAGAGCGCCACTTGTCCAATGCCGCGGACGGATTCGCAGCGAAGCTGGCACCGCGATACGGAGGGCCGTATACTGTAGTCAAATTTGTGTCCCCGGTCATCTGCAGCATCAACTCGGATGCCGAAAAACGGACCCGGACCGCGCATGTGGCGTGGAGAGGCGAGACGGGTGAGTCGCATAGCGTGGCAGAGCAAGCTGCCTAAAGTAAAAATTTAAAAAAAAAAAAAAAAAAAAAAAAAAAGGAGTGAATACACATCGCGATGTGTATTGCACGTTAAACGCCTAAAAACACCTAAAACGAAGAAAAAAAAAATGAAATTTTTATGAGAAGCAAACAGTTAAAACTGTTAGCTAAGTGCCGCGCAACAACAAAATTTCAAATTGCGCGCGCACTGTTACGTACGAAACAACAACACGCTCAGCTGACAAGAGTTGGACGCGCACGCATACACATAAACAACAAGATATTCTCCCAGCAAGCGCACGCGACAACAAAAACACACACAGCTGACTACGGACAAGCGTGCGCAAGAACACGAGAAAAGGTCAATGGCCTCGCGAGAGACGAGCGAGCCCAACGATCAGCCGCTGCCTCGCGAGAGACGAGCAAGCCCAGCGATCAGCCGTTAGCTCGCGAGAGGCGAGCGAACGCCCAGCAAACGCCGTTAGCTCGAGAGAGGCGAGTGAAAGCAAAATGCATACGACATGCAAAACAGCCAACAACAAAAGGCACGCAGCATACAAAACGGGCAACAACAACATGCGTAGGCGCGTAACCCAGTGAACAATTTGCATAGTGCATTTAATCCAGACAACAACTATGCAAGGCAAGAGAGAGCTTGCAAAGGCATAGACTGCGTTTGCCTTAGGAGAGCAGATAAGGATGCGGGGCAAGGGGATGCATTGCAGCGGTATCTGGGCGATACCGTAGCGCTCGGCCTGCTTGGCTTCAGCAACCAGGAAGGGTATGCTAGAGCAGGCCGAAATGCATCCCGTTAGATGCTGATGCCCACGACGTCGGCGTCGTGGCAGCATGGGCTATAAAAGGGCGAGCAAGCTTAGAGGCAGCCTTTAATAGGGAGAAAATGGTCATCATTGGTGCCGGCCGATCCGCGGCTGCTGGCCCGTGATTCCGCTGGAGCGGCACCCGGAGCACGCCCGGTGAGCCCAATCAGGGCACGAGCACGTCAGAGTCGAGCACGTCGGCGCCGAATACGCCTGCCTCCGGTGAGGCTTCCGTTCCACCCACGGCGGCGCACGCGCACTCGCCGCAGGAAGCAGCAGCCAGATTGGCAGCTGGAGCCGTCTTCCAGCGAAGACGAACTCATGTCGGAGGAGTCATGGTCGCCGGCCAGCTCCATCAGCTCGGAGGTGAGGTCATCCATAGAAGAGACGGACGAGGAGAGGTTCGACACATCGCTCGTGTCAGACTACGTCCGCAACGGGCGCTATTCGCCAACGCGGCTTCTCTGGCGGCCACCTCGACCACCCACGCCGTACAGAGAGACGAGCGGTGCGGAGGGGGTGGTCATCTCCGACGCGGAGTCGGAGCCGGAGGCCGGGATCGAGGAGCCCGAGATTATTGTAATCTCGGATTCGGAGGTGGAGGAGGAGCGGACAGAACCAGTCACGACGGCGCGATTCGAGGAGACGATCAGGCAAGGGCGAGTGGAGCGCAAAATACACTACACGGTGGCCTGGAGCGAACCACTCGCGGCGTGGCCAGCCGGCTTCACGCTGAGCGAGGTGGAGGAGCAGCCACCAGGGCCGCCGCCATCATGGCCAGCCGGCTTCACGCTGAGCGAGGTGGAGGAGCAGCCACCAGGGCCGCCGCCATCATGGCCACCAGCGACATCGCCACCGGCGCCGTCGTCGCCGGCATGGTCACCAGCGCCGCTCTCAGCGCCAAGGCCAAGAGCGCCGCCATCATCGCCATCGAGCTCACCGCCGCCGTCGCCACCAGCGTGGCCACCAAATTCACCATCGGCCCCACCACCGTCACCACCACTGGCGGGATTTGCGGAATGGCGGCCGATCCGCCTAACACAACGCCGGGCGTCGGAGTCGGCGCCTGCACGACCTACGCTGCAGCGCCAGGCATCGTGGCCAGAGGAGGGGCCAGCGTGGCGTGAGGTGACGCAAGATGCGTGGCCGGAAGAGGTGGCCCAATTGGCGACGCAGCTAGAGGAAAAAGGCAGCAGTCGGACCGCGCGCATAATCTGGGTGGGAGGCGTAAAACACCGCATCCGCCGGTCACGCTTGGGATGCTGCGTCTTCACCCAGCGCTAGAATAAATGGTATGAAAAAAAAGAGAAACTATAAATAAAGCCAAGAGAAAAAATATATATAAGCTTCACAAACTGGAGATTGGCTGTTGTTGGACAACGGGGAGTATGGGCGCCTGCCACGCGGCCGGTCGCGGCGAGTGGGCATGAAAGGTGTAAAGAATGGCTCGGACGAATCCTTGCGCATCGGCCAGCGACTTCGCTGGAGCTATGCGCGGATGAGAAGAGTGCCGCAGCTGCCATTTCTCACCGTAAAGCCACCGTCGACCGGTTTGCGAACGACGCCGATATAACCAGAAGTCCAACAGCAGCCCAGTAAACTGAAGGCGTGATTCCATCCGAGAGTCCTGGAGGACACAAAGAGCCCATCCATAGGTGGAAACAACGCTTCCAGCGCCAAGGAACGAGGTGTGCCAATTGGGAGAATTGGCCATCTGACCTGCGCACCTGCGCCGCAGCCACCGGGGCCTGAAATCACGAAGAGGAGTGTTTGCAGCGGCGCCCGGCGTGGGCAGAAGCGGCGGCAGGCCCATCGGGTCCAGGGGCATCATGGAGGCACCAACACGGGCTGGAGGATTGGAGTTTCAAATTAAAATTTAAAGAAGAAAATTTAAAACGCCAAAGTTACTTACCAGCAACGCACGGAGTTGCCAGCAGCGAGCGGAAACCAGCTGATGAGCAGCGTGGCGTTGTTAACAGCGCGTTAACAGCAATGATCGACGCGCTGTAGAGCAGCGTGTCATCGATCAACGCAAGGTGGAGCAGCAACGAGAAAAGAGGCGCGGAATTCAAAAAAAACACGAAGGTCGTGTTTTCCGAAGGAAGAGGGGAGTGTGAGGAGCAATATAGGTATGCACGTATGCAGTGTATATAAACACATGTATTTGCTGTGTGTTTATATGCACATACGTGCATGCATATATTGCTCCACACAGCGACGCAAACACTATAGGAGCAACCCTCGCGACTGGAAGGGTCAGAGAGCGGACTATAGTCCGTCTCTCTCGCTCCTATAGTGTCAGCGATTGCCTCGCGTCGCTCGACCGCAGGTCATAGGGCACCGTTAGCCGAGGTACCGCTCCAAGTGACGGACGCTGTCTTTTTGCATAGCAACAGCGGTACTTCGGCCAACGCGAAGCTGCCGCGACATTTGGCGGCCTGCTGGCGTCACCCAGATCACGCGATTGTGCCGTTAGATGGGCACGAGCGGCCCTATAAAAGGGCACCGGCGGTGTCATAGAGGCAATGAGAAAAGTACGCAAGAATCAAGAGTGAAGATCGAGAGTGAGATTCCAGTGAAAGTGCAAATACAACTCAACGCGAGTGAAGACATCGAAGGACTACGATATCGACGCAGGACACCGATATCCAGGACTCGAAGCAGACAGGACATCGTGGGAGCATCCAAAGTATCCTGGAGCAGTCTCGTCGCAGAATTTGTGTAGGTTCACGCAGCCGTGCGAATAGGTAGAAGTTGTGCGCATAAGAACCTAGGTGTGCCAAGAGCCAGTCCAGTAGTAGGAGTAGCCTATACAGCCGAGCGAACAGCCGGAGTAGACAGTGCAAATCCTGGAGTGAGCTGGAGCGCTTGGGCGAATCCTGGTGCTACTGAGCCATAATTGTCTGCCCAGCCGGAGTGCGTGAACAAACATAACGCTCGACGACTATACAAGTGTGTTGTATCGCCAAATAATAATAAGTATTATAACGAGAATATCAAGTACAAAATCAAACCCACAAAGTGTTATTATTCGATATCGCAAGGGCTTTAACAAATAAGTTTGTTGAAACGAACGCACAGTCGGCTGAAACTGGCCCGGCTTAGACTCGGGTATAACCGAAGGTTCGTTACAACTTGTATAGGCATTTGAATGAATACTCTGCCTGGGGCATTTGCATGTTTCGCGCATGGGTCTCGAATATTGGGCGTGTGCCTACCTCAACTTTGAATTAAGTAAATTTTAAATATTAAAGAACAAATGATAACTGATCAACAGGTAATAAAAAATAATTGACCTCTCCTGCAATTCGAACCCAAAATCGTTTACTTAATTCAAAGTTGAGGTAGGCACACGCCCAATATTCCCAGGCAGAGCATTCATTCAAATGTCTATACAAGTGATACTCGGCGATTGTGATTTTTTTTGTCCATTGAAGGGAGAAAAAAATCATCTGCATAGGCACTAAATTGTATTTCTTTTTATAAACTGATTATATTTGCTAGTTTGTTGTATGTGATTAGGAAAAGGATTACTGAAATAGGTGAACCCCGAGGTATACCATTAAAGACTGGGAAGGGGGAGCTAAGGGTGTTTTTGTTTTTAATTTTAATTTTTCTATTGGACATGAAGTTTTTGACGAAGTTTATAATTTTGGAACCCGTTTTCCATTCTAATTAATTGGTAGTCTATGGAGTACGCTCCGACCATGTCAAAAGCCTTTGAAAAGTCAAGGGCAATGACAGAGGAGTGCTTTTTCCTGCGACTTTGTTATTAGGTAGTCAGCTATGAGCAAACCATCTGAAACAGATTTGCCACGTTTCAATCCTGATTGGTTAGGGTGTATTAAACTATTTTTAGTGACAAATCACCAAAAACTTTTGGCTATAATTTTTTCCAGCGTTTTTTATAGGCAGCAGTTAAAGGAGATAGGTCAATAGTTCGATATTGACGTTTTGTGTGATTTTGACTTGAGAATGGGGATCACTACACTGCACACTGGGCGGAATTGCCAAATAAGTGGCATAAAGTGCAAAATTTTATGGAACCAAAAATGAATTCTGTTTTATTATATTCAAAGTAGAAACCCTATATATGAAGAATCAAACAATGCTTTTGCTAAAAAGCAATACTTTCATTATAGCATTAACCATACAACACATAGAGTGGACAGCTAGAACAAGCTTTTTTCACGGACCGAAATATGAGCGAAGTGATTCAGCCTCGAGCAGTTTGACTGCTCGATATGATCCGACAAATTCATTGCGCTGCAAGCGCTCAACCGGCATGGTCATATTTTCATATGAGTACATCTATGTATGTGCTATTTTTCTTCACTCTCCCTCTCTCTTTTTTTTTTCTCTCTCTCTCTCTCTCTCTCTGTCTCACACTCTATGCAAGCAAAAACCGGCAGTCCACAAAAATTAAAATTTGTTCGCGAATGGCGATTCGCGACGATCCCATATGCCCTTCTTACTGAGAGTATGCCGAACTCTTAAACGGCTTTGCCATACTCATGCAAAATTTTAGTGTTTTCGTAATAATTTTCGGGAAAAATACCACATAGAATGTTTTCATATGAAAATTTGACTATGGTGGTTGAGCGCTTGCAGCGCAATGAATTGGTCGGATCATATTTTGACTGTTTGAGCCTGAATTGCCCAAACCGAAGAAATACGAAGTTGAGCGGCAATTCGCTCATATTCTGGTGCGTGAAAAAAAGTTTGTTCTAGTTGTCCAGTCTATGTGTTGTATGGTTAGTGCTCTTATACAAACTCATATGTATATGTATGTATGTATGTAAATGAAAGCAGTATAATGTGAGCCTCGATTTAAGAAATGTTAAGAAATTTATGTACATATTTAGATCCATTAAATATTAAAATGCTGAAAATATATTTTTATTATACCCTGAATCCCCATTGAAAATGGGAAATCAGGGTATAATGCTTTTGTTTAATGTATGTATGTAACAGGCAGATGGACACGTGTCCGAGCCCAATTTGCATATGTATGTATTCTTAATCTAGCCATGTCTACCTATCCGTCTGTTCATATGTTATTCAATAATTAATGAATGTAATAATAATATATGTAATAATACTTTATTCAGTTCAATTTAATAGTTTTCTAATTTCTTTGTATCTCTTATATTTGTTTTTTTTTTTTTTTACAATATTATAATTGCATGGAACTATAGAATGCTATTCGAACAAATTTATCACTACATAAATGCTTTGTACGTTACGAAGATGACTTCGGCTCTTTTTGGATGGTTGATGATAATGAGTTCATTAAAAGACGACATTTATCTCGGGGTCGCCCCCGCAAATATGAACCTTCATCTTCACCCAATTCTAACCACTCAGACTGCGCTAATAATAAAGACTCTTGTGATAATTGCTATAAATCATGCACTAATACAGTAACTCCAGAAAACATAATAGAAAATAATGAAATAACGCAAAAACCATACTTTAATTTATGTAACCGTCATCGTAGTACAAGACAAAAACAAAATATGGATGAGAGTACATATAGGAGTGACTACTTTAGCAAAGTTTCGAAAATAAATGTTGATTCGGATGCATTGGTTTCGGTACCTAATGAATTTATTAATATCGATGAAGATTCAGGGACAATGTATCAAAAAAAATATAAATAATTCTTATTAGTCAAAATATTAAAAAAAAAAAAATTTTTTTTTCGTGAAAAGCCTCTGCGCTATGGTGCGGCTTCCTGCTTAGTTGCAACAGGAGGTCCCCCTTAGCTGTCTTCCTTATCCCCTGAACATCACCGCTCAGATGTTTTAAATTTGGGTCACTCTTAACTACGCGAAGTATGTCCGCATAGCTGCACCCGCCTACGCCAGAGATCGCAATTGTGTCAGTTCTGGGCCGCTTTTGTATGGGCTTGCGACCCTTGACGACCGTCCAGCTACTCTTGTTAGTCTGTGGGTCTGCCTGATTTGCATTCCTAGCGGCAGCACCTAGTGCTGTTGGTTCTACCAGATTCGTTGGGCTTTTGTTGGGCCTCGACTTTTTTGAAGGAGTTTTCCTCACTTCGGCAGCTACTTCCCTTGGCCGCTTGGGCGTATTGCTACCTGTTTGAGCACTAATGCTCGCTTTTTGAGCTTTCTCAATTGCTTTTTAACTGTTCGGTCGCAGAACTTTTCGGCCGCCTTGTGAAGATTGACCAGTTTGGTCAACTCCTCTCTCATTAGGGTATTTATATGCCGCTGACCACCAAATAACGCAGACAATCCCTCTAAGGTAACTCCTATTTGAGCTAACGCTTCCTTTAAGGACTTCGCCCTCAGTTGTTGCTGCGGTGACCGCTGCAGCGAAGAGCGGCGCGCGAAAGCTTGCAACTCATCCTCCATCATGGCATCCATACTTGCTCCGACTACCACGGCGTGGAGCCTGTATTGGGCAATGACTACTAAAATTTGAATTTAGTGACCCCAGTAATTTAAAACTCACCTTGCGACAGTCAGATCAAATGAATACAGGTTGCCCAAAAAAAAAAATCCTCAGACTGATTACCGGCTGCGAATGGTATGTGAGAAACTCCATATTTCACCGAGATCTCAAAATAGCCACAATCTTTGATGCAATTAATCAACACTCGAGTCGGTACCACGACAGACTGTTGAGACACAGAAACCGGCTAGCAAACATGCTTAACACACACCGAACTCCAAGGAGGCTCAACCGCAGGCAACCACGTGACCTAGTAAATAGGTTTCGTATTAGAAATCTAATTAAAAATTGTAATTATATTCATGTAAATATTGTAAATAATTAAGTAGTAGTGTAGTGTAAGAAGAAGCAACAGCTAAAACTTCAAGTAAGCCGGCGAGCCTATAAGGGAAAATTTTTTTGAAGACAAAGCCCACAAAGGGATAATTGTAGTCCCGTATGGCTTATTAATAAGCAGAAAAAAAAAGCTTAGCGAGACAATAGGAGCCCGAAAAAATGCACTACTTTAGACTGGGTCTAAAAGTATGCAGTACTTTAGCTACTGCAACTTCACCGTAGAAGTTAGGTTGCTGTCTTTGCTAAGACCAAGCTACTCAAAAAGGTTAATGAACAGCTGAATGTCCGCTGCAATTTCTAGTACTACTAACAGCTGTGCACCTGATTGTTATTATTTGTGTGACACACAAGTGCAACGCTTTCCCGCCCTGTATCGAAAAAAAAGAGATGGAAAGCCAAAAGTGACGCTACTGCAAAATATCGGATACTGGATCACGAAAACACCAACCGTACTCCGCGACAACGTCAACACTCTCTCAATAGCGAGGAAGTGTAAAAATGTCATCGGGAAATAATATTCGTTATGTACATCAACACTTTCATATCCTTTCCACAAATAATCATGAAAACGCTAACATTTTGCATGAGCATGGCAAAGCCGTTTAAGTTTCGGTATACTCTTCGCTCAGAAGGGAACCAATGGGGTCGCGTCGAGAAGAAATTTTAATTTTTGTGAGCTGCTTGCTGTTTGTGCCAGCATACATATATTTTTGTGAGAAGAGAGCAGAGAGTAAAAAGCATGGGGCAGAAAGAGAAAGAGAGCAAGGGAAAGAGCGTCACATGTCAGGCATTTTTGGAATATCGACCGTCACCGTCGAGCGCTCGAAGCGGAATGATTTTGCTATCAGCAATTTTTTTCGCCCGACCCTAAAATTAAATCCCGAGCAAATACGAAGTTGATGGGGTTCTAATGTCAAAAAATAAGTGTGCACATTAATTTGTTCCAGTTGTCCAGTCTATGTGTTGTATGGTTAGTGCTAGTACACTCCTTCACAAATTGATCGAAAATGGTAGATTTTGATACCGAACTTTTGTTTTTACAAGTGGCAACCGTGCTGCTACATGTTTTCGTGAAATTGGTGAGACGCTTGTCCAGTGTGATGCCAAGATATTTCTCCTGTGCAGGTTGCTGAAGATTTACTGCCGTTATCTGGATTGGGTGGTATGTATTGTCAACCTTTTTAGGGAGAAGCAGGGGTTTAGTGTTTTTAGCGGGTTAACTTTTAGATTCCACCGCTTGCACCAACCAGCGAAAGTATCAAGGTATCTCTATAGTCCAGTACTTGATTCTGCAAAGCTTTTTGAGTTGTATATGATTACTATGTCATCAGCATACGTGGCCATGACAGCTTTCGAGGGAGCATCCATATGTTGAGAGGACGGGCTAGGTGTATCTGCAGTATACAGGGAGAACAGCAGCGGAACAAAATAATAATAATTTAGAATAATTTCCATTGCCTTGGGAAATCTTGAAGCCTGATGGCATTGAAAATTAGTACAATGTAAAGTAGCGCTCTTGAAGACAAGGCCTTCAGGGTTGCATTGCAAAATCTTGTCAATACCAGGAGCTTTATTTTTCGGCAATGCTTGGATCGCTTCGGTTATTTCTTCAATCCTTATAGGCTGAATAGGCAGGGCCATCTGTTATGGGGTCTGCAATACATATGTTCTCTGAGAGAAGATCACCGCCTCCTCGATGTCTTCTCCTGAGTTCAGACACGGATTTAGTTGAATGGAGTCATCAAGCTGTTGTCTGAAAGCCGCAATGTCGGTACGGTTAGTTATTAGTCTTGGGCTTGGCCTGATATTAGAACCGACAATGTGCAACTCAGCAATGAGAGCTAGAGGATCAGAATCTAAATCCCAGTTTTGGTAGATATTTGCTTGGTAGTGCTGTATCCCATAGTATAATGCAAAATCAATGCAAGAGGGTGAGTGACTGGATATATATGGGTATCTAGTAAGAGATCCTGTTGCAAGAACATTAGCGCCTCTGGCTGTGATGGCTTCTGCTAGTTCTCTGCCCCTGGGTGAATTGTATAAGGTTGCCCACAGCCAATGTCGTGCATTCCAGTCACCACCAATTAAATACCGTTGGCCACAAGAAGCGAGTATGTCGCTGAATTGTCTTTCTTTTATTCTATTCCTTGGTGGGCAGTATATGGCGCAAAATTCAATGTCCCCCAATCCTGTGGCAACTTTAATGGCAACCATTTGAATGTTTTGAGTTTCGATAACCCTTTGTGGGAAGTGGCGCAGAGAATTTCTGACGAATATAGCCGCTCCTCCCATACCATAATAGAATAGGATAGAAGGTATAACCATAGATTTTGACTATATCTCCTCGATTCAGTCTGATTTCGTTTAATAGTAGAATGTCGACGTTGTTGTTGTGTGCGAATAGCTTCACATCTCTGGCTTTTCCTGCAATGCCATTGGTATGCCAGATGAGGATCTTTAGTGAGTTCATTGTGAGGCTGAGGCGTTGTTAAGAAGCTGGTGAGTTGATGGGCCCCCAGTCCATTGCTTGAGCATGCTGGCCATTTCGTGGACCATTTTTTCGAGCCGTTCTAGTCATTCACTGTTTCACTTATTTTGTTGTTGTTGTTCGCGTTGTTGCGCCTGAAGCCACGAGAAAAATTGCTGCTGCTGCTGAACTTGCATTCTTTTTGCCATTTCAGAAATTGTTGTTGTTGTTGTTCCAATAGAGATTGGACGTCAACTTGTTGCTGCTGCTGTGAAATATTTCCTATAGGTGTAGCTAGCTGAGCTTGCGCTTGGATCTTATGTATGCGACTCTGAGCAGATGCGTATCCGTTTCTTGCTATCGCGGCATAGGATCTTCCGATTCGAGAAGTATTTGGAAGCTGTTGTGGTTGCTGACGCATTTGTTGATGCTGTTGCTTACGTTGTAGTTGTTGCGGCCTTGCTTGGTTCTTCTTGATCGTAGAAGGCCAGTTGAACGTCGATAGAACTCCTGGTACCACTGGCAGCCTTTGTAGCTTGCCATGTGGTTACCTCCACAGTAAATGCAGGTAGGCGGTTCATCTTGTGAACGTGTGCACAGATTGGTGAGATGGTCCCCGCCACAACGTGCACAGTTGGGATGGCGACGGCAGTATTTGGCTGTAAGGCCATATTCCTGGCATCGTGTGTGTTAGAGACATAAAATAAAGACACCTCCACATTTGCCGACTTCAAAAATTAAACTGTTTATTTCTTAAAACCTAGTGTTTATATACCTTAAAAGTACTTCCAGGCACTGGAAGGCTACAATTAATTCCATGCACATAAGTGCAGATAACGCACAGGTTATCGACAATTGCCTATTTTTAATATATTTATTTATATGCCATGTTCATGCCTGAACAGTGTGCATATGACAATTTCGGATGTTTTACGCATCCTTTCTACTCTCACCATTTGGCGGCAAAGTGTTTATACTTTGTTCCCGAAGGGGAAAAAGTATATTGGGTTTGTGTAATGTCCGTCTTGCTGTCCGTCCGTCTGTCCGTATGAACGCAATATTTTTCGGCGCTATTAGAGCTAGAGACTTGAAATTTTAAACATATACTCATATATGTTCCCGAATTATAAAGTGTAAAAATTTTCCCGATCCGCCCACTAGGGGCGTTGCAAATCGGAAAACTCTTCCGCCCATAGTTAAGTTATCATACTAGATGATGAGCTAGAGAGTTGCAATTTGAAATGTATACTCGGGGTGACAACCCAAGTTCAAAAAAGCTATGGCGGATATATCTACGCCCATTGGGGGCGTGGCAAATCGGGAAATACGTATCTTCTACACCGTTAAAGCTAGAACGCTGACATTTTGCATGTGAGTTAATGTTATGATTCTAAGATCGATCAAAAAGTTTTATGTCTACGCCCATTGGGGGCGTGGCAAATCGGACCTGAATATATAGTGATTTTTCAAATTGTGCTATATTTTGAACACTATTGACACTAGAGACTTGAAATTTTGCATGTATACTCGGGTTGACAACCCAAGACTAATAAGCTATGGTAGATATATCTACGCCCACAGGGGGCGTGGCAAACCGCAAAAGTTTATATCTCCTACAGTTTTAGAGCTAGAAGCTTGAAAATTTGATGGTTGAGTTACTAATGTTCTCCTCTATCGATCCCCCAAAAATAATTTTTCAGCCTCTTTGGGGGCGTGGCATATCAAAAAATACCCTGTAATTTTCGCATTTTTGGAATGTAAGCAACCAAATTTTGCAGGCATGTTAGCCTCGGCCCTTTCTAAGAACTGGCAAAAAATTATGCGTTTACGCCGCCTGGGGGCGTGGCAAATCGGCAAAGAAGTTTGTTGTGGCCAACTGCATAATTCATGCATACAATAGCTTAGTAGCAATTCATGCATACAATAGCTTAGTAGCAATTGCTAAGATGGCAAAAAGCATTTTAACATAAATATAATAATTTTAATGAATTTTAAAAATAAAATTCATAAGTTTTTGATTAATAAATAAAAAGTTTCCAGCGGGATTCGAGCCTGGGTCTTTTGAAAACAACATGTAATCGTTAGCTAAACCTAAATAAATTCACAGTTGATCAGCTGACCAGCTGATCAGCAGTTTGTGACGACACAAAACAATACAATCGCAATTCTTGCAATATGTATACACTTTTGGATGTGTATACACGTACACATGCATACATACATATATGCATGCATAGAAAAACTGCCTGCCACACAGCGTCGCAAATCGGAAAGCATAAAGCAGTTTTAGTTTTTACTTAAATGCACAATTCATATGCGTATGTTTATAAATGATTATCAATTGGCAGCAAGCATTTTATAATAAATATACAAATATTAAAAAATAAAAAATAAATAATTTTTGAAAAAAAGTTTTCTGCGGGATTCGAACCCACGCACCTAAGTATAGCTTGCATAGCGCTTACCACCAGCGCCACTGCCCTGACTTGGATTTCGTTAACTAAAACCAAATAAGCCATTGCTAGAGCGCCTTTTGACAAAACTAAAGTAACGATCGAAAAATTCTCAATTCAGTCACAATTCTTAGTATATTCTGGCATCCAAACTTTTGTATGTATACATAGAAAATTGTGTGTATACTCGTATAGTGTGTACAGGTGTAAATCTGTATGTATGTGTAGGGAAAACGTTTGTTGCTTGCCATGTACGTTTGCTAATTGCCGAAATATTTCGTTAATTAAATGTTTATCAAATAAATAAGATGCACCTATGGGAACAAAGTATATCGCTGTTAGTTGCGCCTAACTGCAACGTTCTTACTTGTTTTATATTGTAAATATCGTTAATTTTTTGCAAGGTTTTATACTTACAAAGAATATATTTAATTTTTCATCTCCGTTTGACCTTGATCTTGGGTACTTGCAGAGCATCAAAGCCATATTTTTTAAAATTGGCAATAATTTCATGATTCAGAGTACTATGGTGAAGCCCCTTTACTACAATTCTGTAAGGTTTTTCATCCTTCATTTGTGTAAGGTTACAAATCTGGCCGAGGTGCAGGCTCAGTCTGCCCAGGGCTCACTTACAAAATATTTGTTTGTTAAGGGACATCGGTTAAGAAGAAGGGGAGAGTTACGAGTAACGCACACGATTAGAGCAGAGGCGCCGGCCGAGGAACAGCCAAGGCGTTGCCGCCGGTGTTCACTCGAGGCACTGCACCTTTTACGGCCAGGGATTTGTCCGCGTGGCGAACGGGCGATGGCCACGCTATAGAACTGCTCAGACATTATTATTGGGATACTACTGAGGCAGAGTCGCCGGCCGAGGAACAGCCAAGCGTTAACGCCGGTGTTCTCTCAAGGCACAGCGCCTTTTACGGCCAGGGATTTGTCCGCGTGGCGAACGGGCGATGGCCCCGTTCCGAACTGCCGAATTAGTTCTAACCGTTACGGAAAAGGGACGGTAGCATTACGGGGGGAGAGGGGTGTGAAACTCTAGCGTCTACGAAATAAATGTCAAGTGGGAATAATAACTCACGTCTTTTTTCCTTTTGTTTCACTTATTATTTTATTCTTGCCTCCTTGGCAGTTTCTTCTGTTTCTTTATCTTTTAGTTACACTTAGCGTTATTCTGTTCAGCCCGGCGCGCTTCGAGTGACTGCCTGGCTCTGCTCTTGAGCCAGGCCTTCGCAGTGCCGCTCTTCGTTTTATCGGCAATGCGACCCTGCCGCGGAGCTTTCCACCACACCAGGGTTGCATTGCCGATCCTCGACACTGCGCGCGCTAATCTCGCCAATTCAAATATCAAATCCTTACATGCTAGACAGCGATTTCTTACATGCTAATGAACTAAAGAATTATTGTGCATTACTAAGGCTGTTCTGAATCCAATTCTTACATACTACAAATCTTTCTAATAGAAGCTCCTACACACTATTAAATCTTACATACTACGAATTATCTTAAATACTAACAAAGGCTCCTACATACTACAAATTATCTTAAATACTAACAAAGGTACCTACACACTATCGAATCTTACACACTACAAATGATCTTAAATACTAACAAAGGTACTTACACACTATTAAATCTTACATACTACAAATGATCTTAAATACTAACAAAACGCCTACACACTATTAAATCTTACATACTACAAATGATCTTAAATACTAACAAAAACACTTACACACTACTAAATCTTACATACTACAAATGAATGTGAGGCGGTTCGCCCTATGAGCCGCCTTACACCCCCCCCCCCCCCCCTTACTTACAAGAGAGATCACTACCCTCCCGTGAGTCGCCATGGTCACGTTCACTAAGCCGTTCTCCGTCATGGCTCGGAATCGGGTTCGGTTCGGGCGTGGCTTCCGTAACGCGATCTCCGTTTTTAGTTGGTGGATCGTGCTAGCGCTTAGGACCATGGTGGGCGGAAGAATCCGCCAATTAACGGGGATCAGGGGAAGCAGGTCCGGCGTCGATTCCCCGGAAAACGCCTCCGCGAGGTCAGGCTCCCAGCCGTCCAGCACATCGGCCAAATCTGCCAGGAGTTTCCTTTCCTCGCTGTTCTGGCTCGTCGGCGAATCCTCCACCCTCGGCTTAGCTTCTGCGTAGTCGTCTCGTCGATGGATGGCGTTTGACTCCACTCTTCGGCGTCTGTGATCTGGCCGGGCCGATGCGCTTTCCGGACGGGCGACTGGGCGGCCTCGACGCCTAGGGCGCCGTCGTCTGTGCCCTGTCGAACTGCCTTGCTTTGGCGTTAGCTCGTCGGGGAAGTTCTGGCCTTCGGCGGGCCCCGTTGGGCGATCAGTGCGTGCAGTCTGTGGCTCGACGCTGTGATCTTTGGTCGCCGATGTTCGGAAGCGGCGGCGGAACAGGGTGTCTGGCTGTTCGTCCTCGCTACTCGACGCTGCCTCGAATCGAGCAATGCCGTCTGTGCCACGCTTTGCCTGCGATGACCCGGAGCGTCCCCTCGCGCCCGTCATCTCGTTTTTGCCATCCTCCCACGCCGCAGTTTTCGGGGTGGGGCCGGTGCTGGAGGGACAATACTCCTTACCGTCGCCCCCTCCGCGCAGCGGGCCCGGGCTGCTTCGCTCCCGATCGGGCCTTTCCACTCCCTCGTCTGCCGTTTCCGCTCCTTGTTCCCTCCGTGCTTCGACGCCGGATCTGGGGTTCGAGTTGGGGCGCTCGTGTCTGGTGTCGCGGCCATGCTCCCTCGGCGCGGGTCGCTCCGTCGATTCGGCGGTCGGAGCCCACTCTTCCTCACTTGCTGTCCACGGCGTCGGGGTCGCCCACCCCCGCGACCTCTCGTCTTCGGGGTCGGCTGCCATATCCGATTCCGAAGCGTCCGGGCGCCGTGGGGGGGAAGGCGGTTCCTCGACGTAAGGAGGCGAGCTGCGGCATCCGGGCATTTGGATGAACATCGTGGTGTAGTCTACCCGCATGATCATCATTGTGTCATGCAGCCTCACCGCTACGCCCGTCGACGACCTATGAACCGTGTGTGGACGGCGAGCGTTGGTCCTCTCTCCCCTCGGGCGATAATAGTCCCGGCCATACCTGGGGTCTCGTGGCCGTTCTCGTGCCCCTCCGTTGGGGAACGGTTCAGTTTCGTCGCTGTCCACGTCCTCTACCCGGGCCGATCCTCGGGGCGACTCTTCTTCCTCGGCGTCGGCAAGCGGCACCTCTTCGTCGCTGCTAATTATTATGGGCTCTTCCTCCATAGCTCTCATACCTGTGGATGAACGTAATCTTATTACTATTGCTCTGATCATTAAGATTGACCGACTGCGGCCGTCTAACTACTGGTTAGTGTTATTGTCAGTGGGGTTCTACTGGGATGGGTTATTATTCGAAATGCGTTGCGGCTGGCATCATCGAATGCTCCCCAACGGCCCCTTCCTTGCCCCCGTCTGCGGCCACTTTGTTTTCTTCCTCCTCGCCTTGATGGAATGGTTTCAGCTGTGCGATATTGGCCACCTTTCTCTTGCGCTCGCCTGTCTTAGTTAACAACACGACATTTGGGGACTTGAATTTGACGACCGTATACGGACCGTCGAATTTTGGCGCCAGCTTCGCTGCAAAGCCCTCCGCGGCATTCGACAACTGATGACGCCGAAGCAGCACCACCGACCCCAACTTCGGCCTCCAGTCGCGATGGCGCAAGTTATAGTAGCGCCCCTGATCCTTTGAGGCACGCTGCAAATTGTCGCGGACCACCTCGAAAACCTCCTTCAGTCTGTCACCCCTACTCTTCGGATCGGTTTCCCTGGTTGCGGAGCCTGGTGTGACCTCGTCGTACAGCGCGGCGGGTAAGCGCGGCTCGCGTCCCATCATCAAGAACGAAGGTGTGAACCCAGTAGAATCCGCCACACTGGAGTTAACCGCTAGCGTTATCTCGGGTAGTAACTCGTCCCACGAGTTCTGGTGGCCCTCGATGTATTGCGCTATCATGGTCTTTACGGTCCGGTTAGTCCTTTCCGTGGGATTCTCTTGTGGCGAATACGGTGCAGTGAACTGAAGAACTACGCCTAGAGACTCCATGAACGAGCGGAAACTTCTGCTTGTGAACTGAGATCCGTTGTCGCACACAAACGTCCTCGGTACCCCGAATTTGCTAAGTATGCGTTCTCTGAACGCTATTTGTAACAAAGGGGCGGTAGCCCTCTTCAACGGTACCAGCTCCACCCACTTAGCGAACGCGTCGTGGAACACCAGCAACGTTGTGTTTCCGCGTTTCGAGCGAGGTAGGGGTCCCACGAAGTCAGCGCACAGGACCGCCATGGGTTCCGCCACTTGCCGGGTTAGCATTCGCCCTGCCGGTCTCCGCTGGTCGCTTTTGAACTTCTGGCACAGTATCGCATCGTTTCACGTATCTGGCAGCATCGCGGAACATTCCCGGCCAGTAGTATCTCTGTGCCAGTCTCGACGCTGTTTTCCTCACCCCTCGGTGGCCTGCAGTGGGAGCGTCGTGGCACTCTTTCAGAACCCGACCTCGTTGACTTTCGGGGACGCACAGCTTCCAAGGGATATAGTCCTCCTCATCTATCCGATATCCCAAATTCCTGTAAAGCCGCCCGTTCTGTTCGACATAGTCGCTAAATTTCTCTGGCTCCTTGTTGATTCGCTCGGCCATCTTCGCCATCCATCTGCAAGGGGCATCGACCTCCACCGCTTGTTGACAGGTGTCCATGGGTTGTCGGGAGAGAGCGTCCGCCACGACGTTTAGGTTTCCCCGGTGGTAGTGGACGTCGAATTGGTATTGCTGCAACTCTAACGCCCACCTGGCGATCCTGCCAGTTGGGCTCTCTATAGAGTTGAGCCATTTCAACGCCAGGTGATCTGTAACGACGTCGAAACGATAGCCCTCTAAGTAGCAGCGCATCTTCCGAATTGCCCAGATGATAGCGAGGCACTCCTTCTCCGTGGCCGAGTAATTCAGCTCTGCCTTTGACAATTTCCGACTCGCGTATGCGATCACCCGCTCTTGCCCCTCTACATTCTGTGTGAGGACTGCGCCTAGGCCGTAATCGCTGGCGTCGGTCTGTAAGACGAACTTTGTCGAAAAATCGGGGCACGCCAGTACTGGCGCCGTTGTCAGGCTCTCCTTGAGTTTCCCCAGTGCGGCTTCTTGCTCCTCACTCCACCCCCACTTTTGCCCCTTTTTAAGTAGAGCGGTCATTGGCTGGACTAACGACGCGAAATTTGGCACGAACCTCCGGTACCACGACGCCATTCCTAGGCATTGTCGCAACTCCTTCAAGTTCGTCGGGGTTGGGAGTTTCCGAATCGCCTCGACCTTCGCGGGGTCCGTGCATATCCCCTCACCACTTACGACATGTCCTAGATATGTCAACTTTTCCCTGAAGAAACTGCACTTCTTTCGGTTGACCTTGAGGTTGGCCGCCCGGAGCCGACGGAACACTTTCCTGAGGTTCACAACATGCTGTTCCTTCGTGGCCCCGATCACCACAATATCATCCAAGTAGGCGAATGCGTACGGCTCCATATCTGGTCCGATAACTGTGTCCAACGCTCTTTGGAATGTCGCGCCTGCCGAGTGCAATCCGAAGGGCATCACTTTCCATTGGAACAGACCCCTTCCTGGGACCGTGAAAGCGGTGCACTCCCGGCTATCCGCCGCCATCGGGATCTGCCAGTAACCGCTTTTGAGGTCCAATGTGGAAATAAACTTGGCATGCCGCAACTTTTCCAGAATACTGTTGATCCTCGGGACGGGGTACGCATCTGGGATAGAGTGCGCATTGAGCTGCCGGTAATCTACGCACATTCGCCACTCCCCGGTCTTCTTCTTCACCAGGACTATGGGCGCGCTGTGCGGGCTCCTCGACGGCTCAATCGCCCCGACTCGAAGTAATTCATCCACCTGCTCATCAATGACTTTGCGCATAGCCGGATTCTTCGGAAAGTACCTCTGTTTGAGGGGTTTGTTATCCCGCATCCTGATGCTATGCTCCGCTATATGAGAGACTCCCTCGAGGCCCTCGAATAGAGCTAACTCCGCTTCCAAGAACTCTTTCAGCTCGAGCTCTAATTCGTCAGGCCATTCTTTGCCGTCGCTTGACGACTCTTCATCCTCATCTCCCTCCATCTCAGGGCTATCGCTCCCCGTTGGGCCTCTTTTAGACTCGTTCGGTACTTTTATCTCCAGCGTCTTCAACTCTTGCGCGCCCCTCTCGGGTTCGCACACGCCTTTAACCTTCCTCCCTTTGCCTTGGGGAGTCGCCGCTCCCTTCCCCCGACCCGGTCTACGATTCCCTTTTGCAGAAGGGCCTTCTCTGGGCCCCCCCTCCGATGTTTTTCCACCTTCCGACCTGTTACGCCTTTCTCTGCGCCCCGCTCTCCTTAGCTCGCCGCCTTTTGGCTTCTCGTGACCCCCCGGCACGTCCTCACTCCGTGTGTCGGTCTGCGCAGCACCTTCCGCTCCTTTTGCTTGGGTCGCCTGTCGAGCGAGCAAACCCTGACCGTTAGGCCGGCTGCCCTCTTTCGACGCGACTCCTCTCCGCGCTTGGGCCACCTGTCGAGCGAGCAAATCCTGGCTGTTAGGCTGGCCGCCCTCTTTCGACATGGCCCGCTTCGCCGGCGGCGGAACTTCTCCTGACGACGTCTCCTCCATTCGCATTTCCAGCGTCGCATCCCCGCATTGTATCGACGTGCCCATAGCACATAAGAAAATCCATTCCCAAAATGACGTGGTCCAGCATGGTCGGCATGATGAGTACCGTCATCGTCACCACCTTTCCCGCGAGACCCACGCCCACCCTCATCATTTTCCTCTCTTCCAAGGACGAACCGTCGGCCAATCTTATGCGCGACTGTACGTCTATGAACTCTCCTTTTACTGCTAACCTCTTCACGCACTCCTCACTGAGGAAACTGCGCGTGGCCCCGGTGTCAATCGTAGCGGTCATCCACTGACCCCCGACTGACACTGTCGCCACGATTTTCCCATCCTCCACTATCAACGGGCGTGTGCCTTGGTATTCTGTGTCTAAACGGCGCCGCTCCACACCTGAGGAGGGCGCCCTTGGTCGTTTCCCGCACCGGGTTTCTCGCAGCACTCCCGCGCGCTCCTTCCCTTCTGACCGCAGTGTCGGCAAAATACTATTCGTTCGTTGGGGCAATCCCTCGCGAAGTGCCCGGCCTGCGCGCACCTAAAGCATACGCGACGCAAATCCTGTCCGTTTCCGGTCTCTTGAGCTATCATTCGGTGCGCCGTTTCAGCGAACCTCGTCGCCCCTGTCGCGTCGGTTCCTGCAGCCTGCCCGTCTCCTCGGGGTTCCGGCGCTTGCGCGCGAAACGGGTTACCGGGTCTACCTTCCGCCGGTTTCGTCCAGCCGGACTTCGATCGGTTCGCTGCGGCCCTCCTTTCCTGCTCTAACCTTTGCCCCCGCACATTCTCGTACTCCGCTGCCATGTGAGTTAGTTGAGTGAGTGACGAGAAGTCGTGGCGCCTCACATACAACCTATACTCAGGCGCAGCGTTTTCGTACGCTCTGCCCAATTCCTGCGTTTCGGTGTACCTTGCCTGTCGCATCAACAATCTAAGCTCAATGAGATAGTCCTTGAAATACTCCCCCTCTCGCTGACGGCGCGCGCGAATCTGGTCCTCCAGGCGCTCAAAGTATTGGGGTGGCAAGAAAAAATCTAGAAACTCTCTCTTAAGCTCCGACCACGGCACATCTCGGAGTCCGCTGGTTAAGAACCATTTGGCCGCCCTGTCCACTAGTACTTCGCTCAGTGCTCTAGGCATTCTATCGAGTTCTATGCCATACGTTATGGCCCTTTCTTCTAAAATCTCTATAAAACCGAGAGGGTCCGACAGCCCGTCGTACCTCATACCCCACTTCCTCACCTGTTCTGCCACCCCCCAGGGCGGAAAAGACCCAGGCGGTACTGAGGGCATGGGAATTCGTTGGGTGGCTTGCGGTTCTCCCAACGGCATTCTATTTACATCCTCGCTTCCCCTTTTGTCTCGCGTCCGAGTCGTGGGCTTGGCGTCTATGACCGGCACGTTTATTCTGAGCGAAGACGCAGAAATGGCTTCTCCATCCTGTATCCTCCGTAAGTCGGGCTCCGACTTTTGGTATGCGCGGCCGCCCATACCAGGCATCGTACCTCCCAAGTTGGCTTCGGGTACTTTTGTGAATCGCGCCTCCAATTCCGCTAGGCGCGTTTTAACCCCCGACGCGTGGCTGCTGTCTTGGATAAAGACGGACAACCTCTTCCGTAAATCCTCAACTCGGCCCTCGGACTCGAGACCGAGCTCCCGGGCGACTGCGATCAGCTCGTCTTTACTACGCTGATACACCCAACGGACACCCAACCCCGGATTCTGGCACTCACCCGTATCCATCCTTATATCGGCGGGTGAGGTTCTCCGTGTAATCTTCTCTCGGCCTGTGTTAATTTCACTCTAGTTAATTTTATTTTATTTAAATTTTTTTTTATTTTTTTTTTTTTTTTTTTTTAATTCTCTTTTATCACTTTTACTTTATTTTATTTTATTTGTTTAACTTAGATTTAATTATTTTATTTAGTTATTTATTTATTTATTATTCTTATTATTATTATTATTATTATTTTTTTTTTTCCTTTTTTTTTCTTTTTTTTTTTTTTAAATTTTATTTTATTTAAATTTTATCAAATTTTATTTATTTAATTTTATTTTGTTTAAGTTTCCTCAATTTGATTTTCACTTAATTTCATTTTATTTAAATTTAATCAGTTTTATTTGATTTTATCAAATTTTATTTATTTTTTTTATTTTTTTTTTTTTTTTTTTTTTTAATTTTATTTTGTTTAGATTTTAAAAAAAATTCGATTTTGTTTAATTTTATTTTATTTAAATTCAATCAGTGTTATTTGATTTTTATTAAATTTTATTCTATTTAATTTCGCTTTATTCAGATTTAATCGATTTTATTTGATTTTATTTAAATTTTATTTCATTTAAATTTAGTCAATTTTATTCAGTACAGTTTTCCTGGCCCTTGGCCCACTGTGCGCGTGTCCACTTTTCCTGGCCTCTGGCCCACTGTATTTCTGTTCACTTCTCTCGGCCACTTCGTACGTTCGCTATGTACGTGTCCACTTTTCTTCGTCTTCGGCCCACTGTGCGCGTCGAACTTTATGGCCTTATCCCGTTAGTCAGCATACCCTTCACACTTTTGGCGATAGCGCGAGGTATATTCGACCGACACTCCGACCTTCTACTTTTAATAACAAAAAAAAAAAAAAAAAATCACTCTTCGCCCGTTCAGGCTCTCTCGCTGTGCTAATAACTGTGTTTCTGTCCACAATTATTATTATTATTATATACATATATCTACATATATGTGTATGCATAGATATATAAATGTACACAAGTTCTATTTATTCCAATTTTATTATTATCATTGCTCTTTCATTTGCTCATGCCCATTTCACTCATTACTTTATTCTTGTGCGTTTGCATTTTTGTTCACTTTTCACTGTTATTTGTTCCCTTTATACGTGTCACTCGCGTCTACTTTCGATCGCGGCGCAATTTCGGCCGTTGCTAGGCGCTATTGCAAGTCCCGTTACTTTCGTTTTCGTTCTTTCCGTTTCTCGCGCGTAACGGCCAACCGCGTGGCGGCTGCAGGGTATGCGCGGGTATGGTCGACGCGGCGGTCACTTTCACTTCTTGATATGTCTATATATATATATTTTATTTTATATATTTTTTTTTTTCCTTTTACATACACAATCGCGTATGTATATCCATGCACTTAAAAAAAAATATATATCATTTTTTTATTTTTTTTTCCCAAAGAAAACTCAACGCTAACTACAACTCAGCGCTAGCTACGCAACTCTATTTGGGCAGCTTAGCGGGTTTTTACGCCGCTAATCTGCCACGCTCCTCTAATGCCCTGTCCCTGCTCGGGCGCCATTTGTAAGGTTACAAATCTGGCCGAGGTGCAGGCTCAGTCTGCCCAGGGCTCACTTACAAAATATTTGTTTGTTAAGGGACATCGGTTAAGAGGAAGGGGAGAGTTACGAGTAACGCACACGATTAGAGCAGAGGCGCCGGCCGAGGAACAGCCAAGGCGTTGCCGCCGGTGTTCACTCGAGGCACTGCACCTTTTACGGCCAGGGATTTGTCCGCGTGGCGAACGGGCGATGGCCACGCTATAGAACTGCTCAGACATTATTATTGGGATACTACTGAGGCAGAGTCGCCGGCCGAGGAACAGCCAAGCGTTAACGCCGGTGTTCTCTCAAGGCACAGCGCCTTTTACGGCCAGGGATTTGTCCGCGTGGCGAACGGGCGATGGCCCCGTTCCGAACTGCCGAATTAGTTCTAACCGTTACGGAAAAGGGACGGTAGCATTACGGGGGGGAGAGGGGTGTGAAACTCTAGCGTCTACGAAATAAATGTCAAGTGGGAATAATAACTCACGTCTTTTTTCCTTTTGTTTCACTTATTATTTATTCTTGCCTCCTTGGCAGTTTCTTCTGTTTCTTTATCTTTTAGTTACACTTAGCGTTATTCTGTTCAGCCCGGCGCGCTTCGAGTGACTGCCTGGCTCTGCTCTTGAGCCAGGCCTTCGCAGTGCCGCTCTTCGTTTTATCGGCAATGCGACCCTGCCGCGGAGCTTTCCACCACACCAGGGTTGCATTGCCGATCCTCGACACTGCGCGCGCTAATCTCGCCAATTCAAATATCAAATCCTTACATGCTAGACAGCGATTTCTTACATGCTAATGAACTAAAGAATTATTGTGCATTACTAAGGCTGTTCTGAATCCAATTCTTACATACTACAAATCTTTCTAATAGAAGCTCCTACACACTATTAAATCTTACATACTACGAATTATCTTAAATACTAACAAAGGCTCCTACATACTACAAATTATCTTAAATACTAACAAAGGTACCTACACACTATCGAATCTTACACACTACAAATGATCTTAAATACTAACAAAGGTACTTACACACTATTAAATCTTACATACTACAAATGATCTTAAATACTAACAAAACGCCATTCCTAGGCATTGTCGCAACTCCTTCAAGTTCGTCGGGGTTGGGAGTTTCCGAATCGCCTCGACCTTCGCGGGGTCCGTGCATATCCCCTCACCACTTACGACATGTCCTAGATATGTCAACTTTTCCCTGAAGAAACTGCACTTCTTTCGGTTGACCTTGAGGTTGGCCGCCCGGAGCCGACGGAACACTTTCCTGAGGTTCACAACATGCTGTTCCTTCGTGGCCCCGATCACCACAATATCATCCAAGTAGGCGAATGCGTACGGCTCCATATCTGGTCCGATAACTGTGTCCAACGCTCTTTGGAATGTCGCGCCTGCCGAGTGCAATCCGAAGGGCATCACTTTCCATTGGAACAGACCCCTTCCTGGGACCGTGAAAGCGGTGCACTCCCGGCTATCCGCCGCCATCGGGATCTGCCAGTAACCGCTTTTGAGGTCCAATGTGGAAATAAACTTGGCATGCCGCAACTTTTCCAGAATACTGTTGATCCTCGGGACGGGGTACGCATCTGGGATAGAGTGCGCATTGAGCTGCCGGTAATCTACGCACATTCGCCACTCCCCGGTCTTCTTCTTCACCAGGACTATGGGCGCGCTGTGCGGGCTCCTCGACGGCTCAATCGCCCCGACTCGAAGTAATTCATCCACCTGCTCATCAATGACTTTGCGCATAGCCGGATTCTTCGGAAAGTACCTCTGTTTGAGGGGTTTGTTATCCCGCATCCTGATGCTATGCTCCGCTATATGAGAGACTCCCTCGAGGCCCTCGAATAGAGCTAACTCCGCTTCCAAGAACTCTTTCAGCTCGAGCTCTAATTCGTCAGGCCATTCTTTGCCGTCGCTTGACGACTCTTCATCCTCATCTCCCTCCATCTCAGGGCTATCGCTCCCCGTTGGGCCTCTTTTAGACTCGTTCGGTACTTTTATCTCCAGCGTCTTCAACTCTTGCGCGCCCCTCTCGGGTTCGCACACGCCTTTAACCTTCCTCCCTTTGCCTTGGGGAGTCGCCGCTCCCTTCCCCCGACCCGGTCTACGATTCCCTTTTGCAGAAGGGCCTTCTCTGGGCCCCCCCTCCGATGTTTTTCCACCTTCCGACCTGTTACGCCTTTCTCTGCGCCCCGCTCTCCTTAGCTCGCCGCCTTTTGGCTTCTCGTGACCCCCCGGCACGTCCTCACTCCGTGTGTCGGTCTGCGCAGCACCTTCCGCTCCTTTTGCTTGGGTCGCCTGTCGAGCGAGCAAACCCTGACCGTTAGGCCGGCTGCCCTCTTTCGACGCGACTCCTCTCCGCGCTTGGGCCACCTGTCGAGCGAGCAAATCCTGGCTGTTAGGCTGGCCGCCCTCTTTCGACATGGCCCGCTTCGCCGGCGGCGGAACTTCTCCTGACGACGTCTCCTCCATTCGCATTTCCAGCGTCGCATCCCCGCATTGTATCGACGTGCCCATAGCACATAAGAAAATCCATTCCCAAAATGACGTGGTCCAGCATGGTCGGCATGATGAGTACCGTCATCGTCACCACCTTTCCCGCGAGACCCACGCCCACCCTCATCATTTTCCTCTCTTCCAAGGACGAACCGTCGGCCAATCTTATGCGCGACTGTACGTCTATGAACTCTCCTTTTACTGCTAACCTCTTCACGCACTCCTCACTGAGGAAACTGCGCGTGGCCCCGGTGTCAATCGTAGCGGTCATCCACTGACCCCCGACTGACACTGTCGCCACGATTTTCCCATCCTCCACTATCAACGGGCGTGTGCCTTGGTATTCTGTGTCTAAACGGCGCCGCTCCACACCTGAGGAGGGCGCCCTTGGTCGTTTCCCGCACCGGGTTTCTCGCAGCACTCCCGCGCGCTCCTTCCCTTCTGACCGCAGTGTCGGCAAAATACTATTCGTTCGTTGGGGCAATCCCTCGCGAAGTGCCCGGCCTGCGCGCACCTAAAGCATACGCGACGCAAATCCTGTCCGTTTCCGGTCTCTTGAGCTATCATTCGGTGCGCCGTTTCAGCGAACCTCGTCGCCCCTGTCGCGTCGGTTCCTGCAGCCTGCCCGTCTCCTCGGGGTTCCGGCGCTTGCGCGCGAAACGGGTTACCGGGTCTACCTTCCGCCGGTTTCGTCCAGCCGGACTTCGATCGGTTCGCTGCGGCCCTCCTTTCCTGCTCTAACCTTTGCCCCCGCACATTCTCGTACTCCGCTGCCATGTGAGTTAGTTGAGTGAGTGACGAGAAGTCGTGGCGCCTCACATACAACCTATACTCAGGCGCAGCGTTTTCGTACGCTCTGCCCAATTCCTGCGTTTCGGTGTACCTTGCCTGTCGCATCAACAATCTAAGCTCAATGAGATAGTCCTTGAAATACTCCCCCTCTCGCTGACGGCGCGCGCGAATCTGGTCCTCCAGGCGCTCAAAGTATTGGGGTGGCAAGAAAAAATCTAGAAACTCTCTCTTAAGCTCCGACCACGGCACATCTCGGAGTCCGCTGGTTAAGAACCATTTGGCCGCCCTGTCCACTAGTACTTCGCTCAGTGCTCTAGGCATTCTATCGAGTTCTATGCCATACGTTATGGCCCTTTCTTCTAAAATCTCTATAAAACCGAGAGGGTCCGACAGCCCGTCGTACCTCATACCCCACTTCCTCACCTGTTCTGCCACCCCCCAGGGCGGAAAAGACCCAGGCGGTACTGAGGGCATGGGAATTCGTTGGGTGGCTTGCGGTTCTCCCAACGGCATTCTATTTACATCCTCGCTTCCCCTTTTGTCTCGCGTCCGAGTCGTGGGCTTGGCGTCTATGACCGGCACGTTTATTCTGAGCGAAGACGCAGAAATGGCTTCTCCATCCTGTATCCTCCGTAAGTCGGGCTCCGACTTTTGGTATGCGCGGCCGCCCATACCAGGCATCGTACCTCCCAAGTTGGCTTCGGGTACTTTTGTGAATCGCGCCTCCAATTCCGCTAGGCGCGTTTTAACCCCCGACGCGTGGCTGCTGTCTTGGATAAAGACGGACAACCTCTTCCGTAAATCCTCAACTCGGCCCTCGGACTCGAGACCGAGCTCCCGGGCGACTGCGATCAGCTCGTCTTTACTACGCTGATACACCCAACGGACACCCAACCCCGGATTCTGGCACTCACCCGTATCCATCCTTATATCGGCGGGTGAGGTTCTCCGTGTAATCTTCTCTCGGCCTGTGTTAATTTCACTCTAGTTAATTTTATTTTATTTAAATTTTGTTTGATTTTTTTTTTTTTTTTTTTTAATTCTCTTTTATCACTTTACTTTATTTTATTTTATTTGTTTAACTTAGATTTAATTATTTTATTTAGTTATTTATTTATTTATTATTCTTATTATTATTATTATTATTATTATTTTTTTTTCCTTTTTTTTTTTTTTTTTTTTTTTTTTTTAATTTTATTTTATTTAAATTTTATCAAATTTTATTTTATTTAATTTTATTTGTTTAAGTTTCCTCAATTTGATTTTCACTTAATTTCATTTTATTTAATTTAATCAGTTTTATTTGATTTTATCAAATTTTATTTATTTTTTTTATTTATTATTTTTTTTTTTTTTTTTTTAATTTTATTTTGTTTAGATTTTAAAAAAAAATTCGATTTTGTTTAATTTTATTTTATTTAAATTCAATCAGTGTTATTTGATTTTTATTAAATTTTATTCTATTTAATTTCGCTTTATTCAGATTTAATCGATTTTATTTGATTTTATTTAAATTTTATTTCATTTAAATTTAGTCAATTTTATTCAGTACAGTTTTCCTGGCCCTTGGCCCACTGTATTTCTGTTCACTTCTCTCGGCCACTTCGTACGTTCGCTATGTACGTGTCCACTTTTCTTCGTCTTCGGCCCACTGTGCGCGTCGAACTTTATGGCCTTATCCCGTTAGTCAGCATACCCTTCACACTTTTGGCGATAGCGCGAGGTATATTCGACCGACACTCCGACCTTCTACTTTTAATAACAAAAAAAAATAAAAAAAAAATCACTCTTCGCCCGTTCAGGCTCTCTCGCTGTGCTAATAACTGTGTTTCTGTCCACAATTATTATTATTATTATATACATATATCTACATATATGTGTATGCATAGATATATAAATGTACACAAGTTCTATTTATTCCAATTTTATTATTATCATTGCTCTTTCATTTGCTCATGCCCATTTCACTCATTACTTTATTCTTGTGCGTTTGCATTTTTGTTCACTTTTCACTGTTATTTGTTCCCTTTATACGTGTCACTCGCGTCTACTTTCGATCGCGGCGCAATTTCGGCCGTTGCTAGGCGCTATTGCAAGTCCCGTTACTTTCGTTTTCGTTCTTTCCGTTTCTCGCGCGTAACGGCCAACCGCGTGGCGGCTGCAGGGTATGCGCGGGTATGGTCGACGCGGCGGTCACTTTCACTTCTTGATATGTCTATATATATATATTTTATTTTATATATATTTTTTTTTTCCTTTTACATACACAATCGCGTATGTATATCCATGCACTTAAAAAAAAATATATATCATTTTTTTTATTTTTTTTTTTCCCAAAGAAAACTCAACGCTAACTACAACTCAGCGCTAGCTACGCAACTCTATTTGGGCAGCTTAGCGGGTTTTTACGCCGCTAATCTGCCACGCTCCTCTAATGCCCTGTCCCTGCTCGGGCGCCATTTGTAAGGTTACAAATCTGGCCGAGGTGCAGGCTCAGTCTGCCCAGGGCTCACTTACAAAATATTTGTTTGTTAAGGGACATCGGTTAAGAGGAAGGGGAGAGTTACGAGTAACGCACACGATTAGAGCAGAGGCGCCGGCCGAGGAACAGCCAAGGCGTTGCCGCCGGTGTTCACTCGAGGCACTGCACCTTTTACGGCCAGGGATTTGTCCGCGTGGCGAACGGGCGATGGCCACGCTATAGAACTGCTCAGACATTATTATTGGGATACTACTGAGGCAGAGTCGCCGGCCGAGGAACAGCCAAGCGTTAACGCCGGTGTTCTCTCAAGGCACAGCGCCTTTTACGGCCAGGGATTTGTCCGCGTGGCGAACGGGCGATGGCCCCGTTCCGAACTGCCGAATTAGTTCTAACCGTTACGGAAAAGGGACGGTAGCATTACGGGGGGGAGAGGGGTGTGAAACTCTAGCGTCTACGAAATAAATGTCAAGTGGGAATAATAACTCACGTCTTTTTTCCTTTTGTTTCACTTATTATTTATTCTTGCCTCCTTGGCAGTTTCTTCTGTTTCTTTATCTTTTAGTTACACTTAGCGTTATTCTGTTCAGCCCGGCGCGCTTCGAGTGACTGCCTGGCTCTGCTCTTGAGCCAGGCCTTCGCAGTGCCGCTCTTCGTTTTATCGGCAATGCGACCCTGCCGCGGAGCTTTCCACCACACCAGGGTTGCATTGCCGATCCTCGACACTGCGCGCGCTAATCTCGCCAATTCAAATATCAAATCCTTACATGCTAGACAGCGATTTCTTACATGCTAATGAACTAAAGAATTATTGTGCATTACTAAGGCTGTTCTGAATCCAATTCTTACATACTACAAATCTTTCTAATAGAAGCTCCTACACACTATTAAATCTTACATACTACGAATTATCTTAAATACTAACAAAGGCTCCTACATACTACAAATTATCTTAAATACTAACAAAGGTACCTACACACTATCGAATCTTACACACTACAAATGATCTTAAATACTAACAAAGGTACTTACACACTATTAAATCTTACATACTACAAATGATCTTAAATACTAACAAAACGCCTACACACTATTAAATCTTACATACTACAAATGATCTTAAATACTAACAAAAACGCTTACACACTACTAAATCTTACATACTACAAATGAATGTGAGGCGGTTCGCCCTATGAGCCGCCTTACATTTGATAAGTGTGAAACTCAATACCTATTGTATCAAAATGGCTTACTATAGCTCTGTAAGTGTCGCTATCTTTAGCAAATATTCTAGCCGTTACTCCTTGGTTGACTTTGACTTAAACAATGTCAACACTAGTGACTTCACTGATGATTTCAAATAGGTCATTAAGATCAGTAATACTCACACCGATTTGCGGTGGCTTTGGTGAGTTGTTGCTGGGTTCTTTATTTTGGTAGTTGTTGGCTGTATCAATTGCATCAGCAGTGTTACTATGATCAGCAATCACATGATCAGCATCAGCGTTCACAACATCTTCGCCTTCGCTGGTTACGTCCATGTCCATGTCCAGTAGAGCAAAGGTATTACTTGATTTAGCCATATTAGTTGAAGCGGAGTGGGAGATCACATCTCTGCTTGCTCTTTTATTATTTATAGGGGGATAGACGTTTCTTCCTTTTATTAGCATTTTTTGGGCTGCTGCCAGTTTTGAAGTAGCTTCTGTGAGTTTTACGTAGTCAGGTGCGAAGCCGGCTGCATGACTAACCATGCTTCCGCTAGGAATCACGCTACTGATTGCAGTAGTAGCGGTGGTATATACTGTGCTAGCAATGCAGCTAACATTAGAAAATGTTAGGGTGCTCGTAGTAATGGTGCTTGTGCTTGTTGCGACCAAACCCACTCTACTTCTTGCCGCTTGAATTGTTGCTTTCAGTTGCTCTTCGGCCACTCGGGTACGCAGTCCTGTAGGTGACGCACCAGCTATTTTTCTCATCATCTCAAACCTGTCCTGCTTGAGATTAAGCTGGGGTTGATTAGATGAGCCTCCATTTATTTTGGGCAAGACTCACCAATTTGTTCAACCAAATTTGCGACTGCCCAAGAGAATGCAACACTGATTGTTAACCTTCCTTGGACAACAACCAGCCAGTGCGATTTCCGTGGACACCAACCAGTGCACTGTGGTTCCGCCAGAGGCCAAAAATCAAAAAAATTATAACAACGAAAAAAAAAAACTTTGCTATGGCAAACCGGATTTTACTAGAAACAAACATATCACTGCAGTGATAAGCTGTTTTCACAAGCTGTCGCTGGCAAGCGGCCGGAGCCCGACTTACAAATTGCACTTTGACCATTAATTTGCGAAATGCACGTGTATTATTGTCTTCACCGTGTCTTTAGAAAGACATTGTACAAGTTCTTTTCCATTCTAATTAATTGGTAGTCTATGGAGTACGCTCCGACCATGTCAAAAGCCTTTGAATATAGTTCGATATTGACGTTTTGTGTGATTTTGACTTGAGAATGGGGATCACTACACTGCACACTGGGCGGAATTTCCAAATAAGTGGCATAAAGTGCAAAATTTTATGGAACCAACAAATGAATTCTGTTTTATTATATTCAAAGTAGAAACCCTATATATGAAGAATCAAACAATGCTTTTGCTAAAAAGGAATGCTTTTATTATAACATTAACCATACAACACATAGAACAAACTTTTTTCACGAACCAGATTTTGATTTCGCATCCTAATCATCTTCGTATTTGCTCGGCTCTGTCATTTGCTGCTCGGGCAGCGAAAATATCGTAGTTGATAGTTAGTTCGCTGCCAGCGCTCGAACGAAATAGTCTTATTTTTGTATGAAGCACCACTAGCTGCTATTCTTTTCTTACTCTCACTCTCTCTCTCTCTCTCTCTCTCTCTCTCTCTCTCTCTCTCTCTCTCTCTCTGTTTCTCTCTCTTTGACTGGCCCACCATGTTCTCTATGCTCTCTCAAATGTATATGCATGTATGTTTGAATGTGTATATGCATACATATGTATATGCGGCCAGTCGACAGCGCACAAAATTCAAATTTGTTCGTGACTTGCAAACGATCCCATTTCGTACCTTCTGAGTGAAGAGTATGCTGAACTTTTCAAAGCGATTGCCATGCTCATGCAAAATATAAAGATTATTAGGTCTAATCAGTGGAGTAGGTAGCAAGAATAGTTTTGCACACAGGCACATAAATGCTTATACATGTAGCAAGCTACTGTAATTGTGTGAAATGTTTACATACATATATGCGTGTTCATAGTATGAGAGCATTGGCGTGTGCCTGCCACGGGCCTTTTTGATTCTGTGAACGATTTCGATTTTCGACAAGAAACCATACATCGCTTTAAGTCTTTAAAGAAAAAATTGTTCTGTACTGCATGCACGCTACAGCAAATTCATCTTTATATAATGAATGGTTTTCCCCCACCCACCCTTGTTATGATCATAGAAAATTCCTTCTTGATCATTTTATATTAATTTTAATAAGGAAGAACTGCAAATGGCTAACTGAAAAAATAGTTGGAAAAAGTAATAGCTTAAATAAAAAAAATTAAAAATGATTCAGGAATAGGCAGTTTATTAGAAAAATTTAGGTGATAAGAAAAAGGGCAAATCAAATAGGCAAATAGGCAGTTTATTAGAAAAATTGAGGTGATAAGAAAAAGGGCATTCAATGCTTTCTCCGAAAATCGGATCCGACCGAAATCGTTCACACAATTAAAATTACGTGAAAGGCACATGCCAATTTGCATATCATGTAAGTATACCCACGCGCATGAACGCTTTCATACCCAACGTACAAATAATAATAATATTCTTTATATTTTGTATGAGCATGGCAAACGCTTTGAAAAGTTCAGCATACTCTTCACTCAGAAGGTACGATGGGATCGTTTGCAAGTCGCGAACAAATTTGAATTTTGTGCGCTGTCGATTCAAACATACATGCATATACATTTGAAAGAGCATAGAGAACATGGTGGGCCAGTTAAAGAGAGAGAAACAGAGAGAGAGAGAGAGAGAGAGAGGAGAGAGAGAGAGAGAGAAAGAGAGAGAGAGAGAGAGAGTGTGAGAGTAAGAAAAGAATAGCAGCTAGTGGTGCTTCATACAAAAATAAGACTATTTCGTTCGAGCGCTGGCAGCGAACTAACTATCAACTACGATATTTTCGCTGCCCAAGCAGCAAATGACAGAGCCGAGCAAATACGAAGATGATTAGGATGCGAAATCAAAATCTGGTTCGTGAAAAAAGTTTGTTCTAGTTGTCCAGTCTATGTGTTGTATGGTTAGTGATACTATACATCAAAATAAAGTAGAAAATGTGTACTAAAAGCTAGTAATAACTCCGTTTGCGGCTTTTGCGGTACTTTCCATTTGTAGAATAAATAGTAGAATAAATAAATTAAGGCCTTATTAAGTATGAAATTAATAAAAAATATATAGTATTATTATTAAAAAATATATTCTTTTACATAATATCAAATATACCAAGTTTCAGCTCGACATGTAAATATTAGACTTTATGCCACTTTTTTGGCAATTCCGCCCATTGTGCACTGGTGTTAAAAGACTGTTGGACGAAGGTATTAAATATGTTGTTGCAAAGATTGGTAATTCGTATTTTGACTGTACTAGAGGTGTTTTTTTTATCATTGAGTAGGATATTCTATTGATGCCAGGTGTGTTGCCTTTAAGACAGTGTAATGCGGATGGGAGTTCAATTTGGATTATGTCAGTTTCTATTGTTTGTGCTGAGAGGTATGGTATATAGAGTTTGTGTCTGTTGTGGTTAGGTTGTAGGATGAGTCTGTTATGCAATGCACTATGGGCGCAAATGCCGATTTAGCGGCATAAGCTCCAAATTTAAAGATATGGACTTGAAACTTTGCAAATATGCTTATATTATTTTTTTATAATTTTGGTTTTTCTTGTTTCGGAAATTTGAATTTTCGTGAAAAATCATATTTCAGTTGCCAGTCAGCTTGCAATTTCATTCTTAAAGCGTTCAACATGTCTGTTACTTTTGGCCAGCAGCTTTTTTAACATGGGAAGCGATATTCTGTATTTGCCTTTTAATTTAAATTTCAAAGCTTTTGGACAAATTTTGTTTATTAATTTTTCGGCACAGCTTTTGATTAGCTGTGTGGCGCTAGCACTGCGTATTTTTCCCAGCCACACTTCCAGCAAATCGCCACGACGGATATCGAATATTATGATTTTGCGCAAGTATGCAATATATACAATAACGAATACTTCCATACTTACACTTTACGTAATCCGGCGTAATCTTATTAGTTCTGCTCCACGAAACATAACTATTTTCAGGTTAGGTTCGATCAAAAACATGATTTATTAAATATACAAAATACAAAACAACACAAGAATGAAAACAATTTTCCACTTTAATCTACATTCTACATACATACTTTGGTTAATATTTTGCATCATTAACACCACAGTTAGACGAAATATTTCGTAAACGAAAAACAATTAAGCATTGCACCCGTGGTAAGCAATTTTGGCAAACAAAGCTTAGCGTAGCATCAGCTGACTTTACAGGCCTGCCAAAAAGCCTATGATGCACGAAAAAAATTTAAAAACAGATTATGGTTAGACATTTTTACAATGAAACTAAGAAAAAATGAAGAAAATATAAAAAAAAGCGGTGGATGTTTGCCCAGATTTTGTCAGATTTTGTTTTGTTCTATTGTGGAGGTGGATTTGCGTCTTTGATTTTTTATATTTTAAAAGAAAGCGTGCATTGGCTCTTTTATAATTAATTAGGTTATCAGTGTTTAAGGCGTTTTTCATCAGGGTGTATTTTTAGTGAAATGGTTAGGTGAACTTTGTGGTATGTTCTGATGGGCAGATTGGAGAAAGATTTTACAAACGTTTGCAGTTTCATTATTTATGTTTGACCTTATTGATATGTTTTCAGTTATATTGTGGGTTGATTAGGTGAAGGATGGCCAATTGGCTTCCTTCGTTTTAAAAAAGAAAGGGAGGTAAGGATTGAGAAGTGGTCGCTACCGTTGAGGTCATCGATGATATTCCGTTTATTGAAGTGGGTAAGCTGGGCAGAACATTATGATGAGTCTGTGTGGGTGAATGTGTTGTGTGTTGAGAAGTGTGCTGGGGACCCGTCGTTAAGGATGTGGAGGTTTGCGTTTTGTAGAAATTTGTGAAGGGTTGTGGTGAACCCCAGCTGCTGTGCTAGCTGTTGAAGTCCCCTATAATGATCTGGTTGGCGTTGGTTGTGTTAATATTGTCGTTTAAGGATTTAAGGGATAAGGTCTTATTAGGGCAAATATATATTGAAATAGTTCGAATTTTTGCTTTAGATTCTATTTTATACTCCGAGAGTATATTGGATTTGTCCAATGTTCGTCCTGCTGTCCATATGCCTGTCTGTCCATGTCAATGCAATATTTTGCGAGCTAGAAACTTGAAATTCGGACAATATATGCCCCCAAATTATAAAGTCTAAAATTTTTCCCGATTCGCCCACTAGGGTCGTGGCAAATCGGAAAAGGCTTGCGTTTCCATATACGTTTGCTAATTGCCGAAATTTTTCGATTATTAATTATTTATTAAATAAATAATAACTGCAACGCTCTTACTTGTTTTTTGCAAGGCTCAGGGTATCTCGAAATCGATCCCTCTCAACTAGATCCTTCTTATTTGTTTAAAATAACATTTGTGGTAAAATAAAATGCGTTTGACGGGATTTGAACCAACGCCACTCGAGCGAATTGCATAGCACTGACCATCAACGTCACTGTCCTGATATGAGATTTGGTAGCTAGCGCACTACATTGTGTAAGCACGTATAGTGTACATATGTAAATCTGTAGGGATCGTTTTTTATTTGAAATTTACGTTTGCTAATTGTACAAATATTTGGTTTATAAATGTTTATTAAATAAATAAAATAACCCTACAGGACCAGAGTATCACGCAGTTGGCTGCACCCCACTGCAACGTTCTTACTTGTTTATGGTTGTTAATGGTGTTTATGGTGTTGACCCCCAGAGAACTTCGTATTTGCTCGGGCCCTTACTTTTAGCTTCGGGTAATGAAAATGTGAAGTAACAAAATCATTTCGTTTTGAGCGCTGGAGTGTGATGATCGATATTCCTACAAATGCTCTACATGTCCCACTCTTTCCCCTTCTCTCTCTCTCTCTCTCTCTCTCTTTGTCTCTACGTTATTTTGGTTTCTGCTAGGGTTGTTGATAATATATCAAAATATCAATATATCGATATTTGTATACAAAAAAAAATATATATATATCGTGATATTTTTTTTGCCCAAATATCGAATATTTTTGCGATATATTTGATATATCGTTGGTCACACATATTGTCACACAAATTGTGAGACATTCTGAATAAAAATGGTTAAAACGAATTATTCCGATTTCAAAAATGGAACAGCAAAATAATAAAAACAAGTTGTAACACATCAAATATGGCAATGCATATAAAAAACAACATTATGATGAATTTAAAAGACCAAGGTGATAGCTTCGAAAACGACCACAATAGGTCAGTATTGAAAGTAAACATTGCGGAAGAGGGAACTTGAGATGTAACGCAGCTTGCCACAAACTTCTTGGGAAAGCAATCCGATAATTTTTTGAATTCTCATAAGGCCATCGAAGATCAATTACGATCAGCCCCTGGTAGCTAGGTGCCTTTGGAGCGACTTGCTTCGCCAATAAAATGAGTTGTTTGCGGCTCACGAAGTCGTATGACGGATTCTCACATATCAGAACGCGTTTTTTTTTTTAACTCTGAGTACTTAATACTGGTCATTATTATTATTATTATATTAAAATAGTTATTCTTATTATTCTTTCTTTTTTTTTTTTTTTGTCGGATTGTAAAGTTATTGTAGGAAAAAGTTTTAAAAATATCTAAAATATCGATATATCGATATTTTTAAAGTTGAATATCAAATATTATTTTGATATTTTTTCAAAACTTAAAATATCATCGATACGATATTTTAAAAATATTCAACAACCCTAGTTTCTGCTCTCTTGTCTCTCAAATTTATATCTATGTCGTACCGTAGTTAATTTTCTGAGACTCGTCCGTCATGTTGTCACACAAACTTTGAGAGCGAAGTGAATTCCAACCGGCGCGTGTAATTGTTTGTCATATGTATATGTATGCTGGCACAATCACAAGCAGCACACAGAAATTGAAATTTCTTCGAAACGCGATCCCCTTAGTTCGCTTTTGAGTGAAGAGTATACCGAATTCTTAAACGGTTTTGCCATGCTCATGCCTAATGTTAGGGTTTTCATGATTATTTGCGGAAAGGGTTTCAAAGTGTTGCGTATAAACATATTATTTCTCGCTGTATGTGTAAGCATTTATATGTGCTATATTCTTGCTGCTTGTAGCAATTGAACCCCCAGCATTTGCTGTTGGGTAGCTACTAGCTACATACATACATATATGTTTATATATGTACTCAACTTTTAATTGTGTGAACGATGTTGGGTTCAAATCGCAGGATAGTTCAATTATTTCTCATTACATGTTGTTAATGTCAGATTCTATTAACATGAACTGCTCCTCCCTCACATCGTCATGTTATGCTATTAAGAGTATTATGCGCTGCAAATAGCAAAACTCCACTCCAGATCTCACTTTTCAAGTTCGCAATCGACGATTAGGATATTCTTCCTACATTATGTATTGTACCACTACACTTAATATACTATTAAGAAAAGACACAGTTTTTACCAAAAGTAAAGTCGAGGAATTTATTTTATTTATTTATTTATTTTTATTGTTACTAAGAATTAATTCTAAATAACAATTTAATTTTAAGCCAGAGCGACAGAGGCCTTCAGGCAAATATCGTATACATTATTTTCTTTACATATATTATTTACATTATATACATTATAGTTCTATATTTAGTTTGTTGATTATTTTTATAAAGTTTTCTATATTTGCTTTATTGGGTTTTAAGATAAGGATGTTGAGTGTGGGGGAATTGAGGGATTTGCAGATATTCATTACATGTTGGCATTGTAGTTGTAGGTGTTTTGTTGTCAAGGTGTCGATATTGCAGAATGGGCAAATAGGAGCAGGTGTTTTATTGAAAATGAATTCGTGAGTTGATTTTGTGTGTCCTAGTCTGAATCTTGTGTATTTATTACGTGTTTCCTGTCTGTTTGAGTTGGAAAATGTGTAGATTCTCTTGCAGGGTTAATCGTTTTGTAGAAGTGTGTGTAGTCGTTCCAGATTGTTTTAAGTGTTTCTTTGGTTGTTATGTTAATTAATTTATTGATATATTTTTTGTTGTTGATGTTGTGTAGGTGTAATGGTGAAAGTGTGGCCATTTTAGCTGCTGTGTCTGCTAGCTCATTTCCTTTTATCTTAACGTGTCCAGGTGTCCAGAGTAGTTTGATCCTTTTTTGATTTGAGTTGAGTTTGTCCCGAATTTTTACAATTGTGGGTTGATAGGTGTTAGGGTTTTTGACAGCTAGTAAGGTGGAGAGAGAGTCTGTGCAGATAACAAATTTGATTTTTTTGTCCTTTTGAGCGAATTCCACCGCACAGAGGATCGCTTCAGCTTCGGCTGTATAAATTGAAGAGTGCCAAGGTGTGACTGCTGATTTTAATATTTTATTGTCTTCTGTGACAACACTGAAAGCAGTTATGTGGTTCAGTTTAGAAGCGTCTGTGTAGAGAAAAGTCCATGCCTTGTATTCATATCTGATTTTGTCGAAAGTTTTTCTGTAGACTACGTCTGGTGTATTGTCCTTTTTAAATTCCGAGAGCTCTAACAGTATAGCGTGACTGTTTCTTGTCCAAGGTGGGAATTTTTCTTTGTACTTGCGTTCTGATGATAAGAGTATGTTGAGAGCTGCAGCCTCTTTGATGATCATTTCAAGACTTGATGGCTTTTTGATTTCTCTTTTCCGTTTAAGTTGTTTGAGGAGTGTGTTTTGTAAAGAGGAGCCATGTGTATTTGTGATGTTTTTTATATGTCGTCTAATGCTCCATTGGAATCTAGTGACTAGATCGGGGAGTCCTGATTCTGCCAACATGTTTCTTATCGGAGTAGTACGGAAGGCGCCTAATGATAATCTGATGGAGGAATGGTAGGGAGTGGAGAGTTTTGCGTAATTTGTTTTGTTTGTTTTTCCGTATATTGCAAGACCGTAATCTATCTTGGCAAGTATTGTTGACTTAGTTATGTTAATTAGAGATGAGGTATTGCTTTTTAACTTATTGCTACTTAAACATTTAATTATATTTAATCTATTATTTAGTGAGTTTGTCAGAGCCTTGATATGCTCATTCCAGTTGTATTTATTGTCGAATGTTAAACCTAGGATTTTGAGGTGTTGTGTTTTTGGTATATTTACATTATTTATTCTAATATTTATGTTAGTGCAGTTATGTTTTCTACATATATGAAGGTGTGTGGATTTTTCCGCTGATATTTTTGTTCCTGTAATATTGCACCAGTGGTGAATTTTAGAAAATAAATTAGTTACTTCGGTGTTATAGCCGGGGCTTGGATTGAAAAAGAGGCAAAGGTCGTCTGCGTACATAGTGTGTTTGAAGAATGAATTTTGGTTTATCAAGTAATTAAACTTATTAAAAGCAATGAGAAAAAGCGTGACTGAAAGTGGGGAACCTTGTGGGATGCCGTTTTTTAAGTCCATTTCATTGGATAAGGTGTTATTGGCTTTTACGCGTATTCTACGGTTGTTAAGGTAGCTTCGAATGTAGTTGATGATTTTTGGGCCAAATTTCCAATCATACAGTTGCTGTATGATACAATGTGCTCCCACCCTGTCAAAGGCTTTTTCCATGTCGATTGAAAGGACCGATATGTGGTTTTTTGTGGCTAAGCTGTTACAAATAAAGTTGTCAATTATAAGTAAGGGGTCCATGGTCGACCTGTTTTGCTTGTATGCATATTGGTTAGGAGATAGGAGGTTCTCTTGGTTAAGCACCCACATAATTCTTTTTGATATAATTTTTTCTAGGATTTTGGAGATACAAGGGAGCAATGATATTGGGCGATAACTGTTGAGTAAGTGCTTTGGTTTGTTAGGTTTGTTTATTGGTATTATTGTTGCGATTTTCCATTGTTGGGGGATATTGCTGGTGTCAAGTATTATATTATAGAGCTCTAAGAGTTTGTTTATTGCAGATGGGGGGAGCTTTTTAATTATTTGATAATTGATATTGTCCTGCCCGGGGGTGGATCCTTTAAGGGTATCTAGGCAAGATTGCAATTCTAAAAGTGTTATGGGTTTTTCGGCGATTTTAGCTCTGTTTCTTGGAGTGTACGTGATGGATGTTTGGGCTATGTGCTGTTGTTTGTTATTTAAGAAAGTGTGTGAGAAATTTGAGTCATTTGAGTATTTAGACCAGGTTTTGCAAAATGCTTCGGTTATTTTTTCCGGATCGCATGTGTTACCTGATTCTGTTTGTATTGAGTGGATGTGTGTGATTTTATGTATTCCTGAGAGCCTATGAACTTTGTCCCAGAGTGTTTTAGTTGTTGTGCTAGGGCTTATATCTTCTGTAAATTTAGCAAAGCTTATTCTTTGGGCTATTTTTGCTGTATATTTAAACTTTTCGCTTTTTTGTAGATTAGCATGTTTTCTGTGCTTTGGTGTTTTCTTAAATTGTTTAAACATTTAATTTTTTCTTTTTTTAATTTTTCAAGTTCTGGGTTCCACCAGTATATGTGATTATTTTTCTTTCTGTTGGGATTGGATGTAGGTATTGATTTGTTAGCAGATGCCTTGACTATTTTGAGGAATTTGGCGGCTGCTTGATTAGTATTGTGTGTTATAGTTAGTCTTTGTGTTAGTGCATCTATATTTTCCTGGAACAGTTCCCAGTTCGCAGAGTGAAGTTTATATCTATGTGTTTTATAAAATGTTTTTGTATTTGCTGTGGGAAAGATTTGTATGCGTATTGGGTAGTGGTCGCTTCCATATAGATCTTCATCTATAGTCCAGGTGGCATTAAGGTTAAGTGGGGGTGAACAAAAGGCTAGGTCAACGTGCGTGAAAGTGTTATGGGTGGAGTAATGTGTGGGGTCTCCTTTGTTTAGAACTATTAGATTGCTATTGTGTGCAAAATTTGCAATAATATTTCCTCTTGGGTTGTTTGAGGGCGAACCCCAGAGTGAATGCCAGGCGTTACAGTCTCCTAGCAATAAGACAGGCTTATTAAAACTATCTGTCAGGTTGTGGAGGTCTTGTTCTGTGAACTTGTCTGTAGGAGAAAGGTAAATGTTAATAATTACAAACGGTGTTTTAGCTTGTATTTCGGCACATATTGCCAAGATGTTTGACCGGTGATCTACTATTCTATGTTGTATATTTTTTGATATTAGAAGAGCTACTCCTCTGTTGGCTTTAGGGGCTGATGAATTAGTATCATTCTTTAGATAAAGCGAGAATTGGTTTGGTATGGGAATTTTTGAGTTGGGACCGGTTATATGAGTTTCTTGTAAAGCTATTATATGTGGGTTTTGGTTTTTTATTAAGAGAGAGAGATTATGGTATTTGTGCTTATATCCATTTAGATTCCATTGTAAAATTTGTAGAGTCATTATGTAAGTGAGTGGGTAGAGTTAATTCGTTTTGTTTTGATTTTTGTGTTAGTATTGTAATCTCTCTCTTGCTCGCTCTCCTTTTCGGTTTAGCGAAGTTGCGCTTTAATGCAATAGATCATTATAGGCTTTCGCAGAGAACGAGAAAGAGAGCGAGCTTTGAGAGCTTTGAGAGCTTTGAGAGCTTTGAGAGATTTTATTACAACTCAACGTCCTCTATGTTACTATCCGTATCAGAGAGAGTTGAGTAGTTTTGGTTGTTCGTCTTGGATTTTCTTCTTTCGTATGTGATGTTTATGTCTGTTTCTGAGTCGCTTGAGTTAATCTTGTCTTTGTGATTTGAGCGTTTCGTTGTGTTGAGTGTTTGTTTATTTGGTGTTTTTATGCTATGTACCGGCGTTTCTTTTGCATATTTTGTGTTTGTAAAGTCAAAAGGTTTTTCGGGTGTGCTTTTAGTTTTTATGATGTCTTTAGAATTATTTTCTATGTTGGCGTTGGATGGTAAGATTTTTGTCTCGTTTCCTTTTTGCGGTGTTAATTTAGCAGCTATTTCTGAAAATGTTTTTTTTCATATTTGTCGGTGTCTGTGTGTATTGTTTGTAATACTTCGTTTTAGCTTCGTACATAGTGCATTTATCATTAGTTTTTATTTTAATTATTTCTTGCGCTTCCTTAAATTTCGGACAGTTTTTGCTGCTAGCTGCGTGCTCTCCCTCACAGTTCACACAGAAAGTGCGAGTGCACTGAGTTGGTTTGTGATCTGGTAGTCCACATGGGTCGCAAACTGTTGTTGCTTTGCAATACTTTGCTGTGTGGCCTATAATTTGACAATTTTTGCATCGCATGGGGTTAGGTATATATTGTTTAACCTTTACGACGTGCCATGATATTTGCATTTTTTGGGGAAGATTATATAAATTGAAGGTGAGCTGCACTACGCCAGACGGAATGGTTTTGCCATCAATGAGCTTAGTGTATTTATATACTTCGACCACACCTTGAGACTTAAGTTCTTTAAGTATTTCTTCATTTGGGACGTTGTTAAGGAATGGGGCATATACTGTGCCTTTGGAGTAATTAAGATTCTTGTGGTATTCACAAGATATTTGGCAAATACCATGGAGTTCTTTGGAAGCGATGAATTTTTCTGCTATTGTTGCGTTCTCTACGAAAAGTAGAAGATTTCCGTCACGCATTTCGTTAATTTTTAATATGTTTTTACTGATGAGTTTAATTGCACGCTCTACGGCAAAACAGGAGAATGTGGAGATTGGGTTTTTGGTGTCGGTGGCTGACATAATAATGAATTTTGGGTTAGGTAAATTAGGAGTTGGAAGTTCTGGGAAAGCTTCTGACAGTGGTGTAGGCTTTTTTCTTTTGTTTTTGGGGCTATCGCTTAGCATTGCAAAGCGATTCGCCCCTTGACTATAATGCCCTGTGGGCATAGCTATGCGTTTGACTTACTTTATGTTTTTATGCTTCTGTGTATATTGAAAGGTGAAGAATGAGTGTACAAAAAGAAGTAGGCGCTTGAAAAATTGATAAGCTGTGAACTGATCTCTACGATAACACAACCGTTCGGTACGAGGTCTAGTCGACGACTGGTCGAGGAATTACACCCACGATTTTGTATTTAACATCGGACCTCCACTTCAACATCTGTTGTTTGGTTAATGATCACTTTTTAACAACAAAACTGAATATTATTCACGAATAAGAAATATTAAATAAATTCATATAAAACATAAAATATCATTAGCCTTGACGTTGCATGTGGTCCATTCAAATCAGTGGGAACCATGTTGATAGTCTAGCAAGTAGAAGGTGACGATACCGTTTCCTCCCTTGTAGCACTAACCATACAACACATAGACTGGACAACTGGAACAAATTAATGTGCACACTTATTTTTTGACATTAGCGCCCCATCAACTTCGTATTTGCTTGGGTTTTTATACCCTGAACCCATTGAAAATGGGAATTCAGGGTATAATGGTTTTGTGAAAATGTATGTAACAGGCAGAAGGAGACGTCGCAGACCCCATAAAGTATATATATTCTTGATCAGCATAAAAAAATAAGTTGATCTAGCCCTGTCCGTCTGTCCGTCCGTCCGTCCGTCCGTGCGTATGAACGTCGAGATTTCGGAAACTACAAAAGCTAGAGAGCTGAAATTTCACATGAACACTCGTATGTTACATACGCAATACGAGTTTATTTTGTTTTTTCGATAACTCGTCCCATTTCCAAATTATCGAAAATTCGTTTACATTTTTTAGGTTTTTTGGGTATAACTTCTACACCGTTTTAGCTAGAGACTTCAACTTTATATATTTAGATAGATATTGTGGATACGCAGATTTTGTAGTTTCCAATTTGGAAAAAACGCATTTCAATTGCATTTGCAATTTGGCACATAGGTAGATTTAGATACTCTTGGTCTACTCTGAAAATTTCATGAATATCGTCTATTTAGAAATGGAGTTATTAGCGTCCAAAGTTCAGCCCAACCCACCCCCAAGACAAGGCAGCAACTGCGCAGTTAGCAGAGCGCGCGCATCTAAGTGCTTAAAGAATAAGAGTATCACTTTTTTGCAGGGTTCAGAGGATTTCGTAGTCGAGCAGTCTCGACTAGAGCCTTCTTACTTGTTACTTTTAGGGTCGGGAGAAAAAATTGCTGATTGCAAAATCATTCCGCTTTGAGCGCTCGACGGTGACTTGTCCCTTGCTCTCTTTCTCTTTCTGCCCTATGCTTTTTACTCTCTGCTCTCTTCTCACAAAAATATATGTATGCTAGCACAAACACCAAGCAGCTCACAAAAATTGAAATTTCTTCTCGACGCGATCCCATTGGTTCCCTTCTGAGCGAAGAGTATACCGAATTCTTCAACGACTTTGCCATGCTCATGCAAAATGTTAGCGTTTTCATGATTATTTGTGGAAAGGGTATGAAAGTGTTGATGTGCATAACGAATATTATTTCCCAATGACCATACACACACATTTACACTTCCTCGCTATATGTGTCCGTCTGTCCGTCCGTCCGTATGAGCGTCGAGATTTCGGAAACTACAAAAGCTAGAACGAAAATTCGTTTACAATTTTTAGGTTTTTTGGGCCTAACTTCTACAGCGTTTTAGCTAGAGACCTCAAATTTGTTTGTTTATATAAATATTATGGATACGCAGATAATGTAATTTTCAAATACTAGAGACTTGCAATTTGGAACACAGATAGATTTAGATACTCTTAATCTACTCTGAAAATCAAAAATTCATGAAGATCGTCCATCTAGAAATGGAGTTATAAGCGTCCAAAGTTCAGCCCAACCCACCCCCAAGCCACGGCAGCAACTGCGCAGTTAGTAGAGCGCGCGCTCATAAGTGCATAAAGAAGAAAAGTATCACTTTTTGGCAGGGTTCAGGGTATCTCGCAGTCGAGCCGTCTCGACTAGAGCTTTCTTACTTGTTATACCCTGAGCCCATTTAAAATGGGAAATCAGGGTATAATAGTTATATGAGGATTAACTTATATATGTGAAAAGTATAAGACATTAATCATCCATATTATTTTGATAGTTTATTTTGACTAATTATTTTTACACGCACTGATGATAAGAAAGACGATCCGCCAAGCTTCTTATGTTAAAACTTAGTGATGATAAAATTGAAAATTAATGGTGAGAATGTAAATTATCGAATATATCGATACTAATGAGAGTGTTGCCAGATCGCCACAGTACTGCATCCTAGACTTCAAGTTGTGAAGCGAACGAGAAATCTAATTGTGTGGCGAGGTCTTCCAGTCTGTTGGTTAGTTATCTGTTGAGGTACTGGCGGTGGTATAGGTGATGGTGATGGAGTAGGTGTGGTGTGTTCTTCTGACTCGATGTAGGCAGGCTTGAGGCGGTCAAAGGTTTCCTTTGTATCTCGTCCCTTGATGATAATGTTGAAGAACTTTGACTGTTTGCTTTTTACTTCAAAAGGGCCATCGTATGGTGGTTTCAATGACTCGCGTACCGTGTCATTACGTAGGAAAACGTGTGTCGATTCTGCTAAATCCTTGAAGACGAATGGCTTAGAAATGTCATGATTGGCTGTTGGAACTGGTTGGAAGTCACTCATAATCCTTGTGAGTTCTTGCGAGAATTCAGTTTGAGGTTGAAAATGGTCATTTATGTGGAAAAATTGTCCAGGAAGGCGTAGCGTTGTGCTATAGACAAGTTGTGAGGCTGTGGTTTGAATGTCGGGCTTATATGCTGATCGTAGTCCTAACAATATGATTGGCAACTTGTTGGGCCACCCGCTCCTATTTTGGCACATAATTGATGCTTTGAGAGTGCGATGCCAACGCTCGATGATTCCATTTGCTTGCGGGTGATAGGCTGTTGTGCGTAAGTGGTTAATGCCAAGGAGTCGTGATAGTTCCATGAAGAGTCTAGATTCAACCTGTCTTCCTTGATCTGTAGTTATGCGCGCTGGAGCTCCAAAACGAGAGATCCACCTGTTAATTAATGATGCTGCAACTGTTTCGGCTTAGATATCCTCAATAGGAACAGCTTCAGGCCACTTGGTTTAGCGATCGATGATTGTGAGGCAGTACCCGTATGGTCCTGATTGAGGTAAAGGTCCAATCAGATCCAAGTTGATATGTTCGAATCGTAGAGTTGTGAGTGCGTATTGTTGAAGTGGTGAATGAACATGTCGAGTAACTTTTGATTTTTGACATGGTATGCAGATCTTAACGAAATTTTTGACATCTTTATGCATAGAGGGCCAAACAAAACGTGGTTTGATAATGTGAAGTGTTGATCGAACCCCTCCATGAGCAATGTTGTGTATTTTATTAATGACGGTATTTCTCAGTGGTTGAGGAATAAATGGACGTGCAGTGGTAGTGGAAAAATCGCAAACAATTGGATTCCGAGAGTTAGGTATGGTTATTGACTTGAGTTGTAAAGTGGTAGTATTGTCGTTAAGAATCGTCTTCAGTTCGGAGCAATTGACTTGTGATTGAGAAATTTTATTGTAGTCGATAATTGAATCTACCGCCGATATGCGAGATAATGTATCTGCTGTTATGTTTTCAGTACCAGCTATGTGTTGAATTGATGTGGTGAATTGGCTGATGAAATCCAATTGACGAAGTTGGCGAGGTGATGCTTTTTCAGGCTTTTGCGTAAAAGCGTAAACTAATGGCTTATGATCCATGTGGACGTGGAATATTCGTCCTTCTATCATGTAGCGAAAATGTTTTATGCTAAGATAGATGGCAAGCAACTCACGGTCGTAAGTACTGTATTTGCGTTGTGCGTCTGTGAGCTTAACGCTGAAGAATCCTAGTGACTGGCGTTATTCTTGTATAATTTGATGAAGCACAGCGCCAACTGCAGTGTCGCTTGCGTCCGTGCTGAGTGAGAGACTAGCGTCTGGTGATGGATGCACAAGCAAAGTTGCAGAGGCTAAGGATTGTTTGCATTCATCGAAGTGTTTGATGGCATCTTCGGTCCAGGATATGGGTGAAGAATCGTTCTTCTTGTTTCCTGGGATGAGTTGTACCAGTGGTACTTGATGTGTGATGGCTTTTGGCAAGAATCTTCTATAAAAATTTATCATTGCCAGAAAACGTCGTAGTTCCCTTGCAACTTTGGGCAATGGAAAATCGATTATTGTCTTGACTTTTCCAGGCAGAGGTATAATGCCGTTGGAGTCAACGTTGTGTCCCAGAAATTGGATTGAGGGTTGGCCAAAACGACATTTACCAGGATTGATGGTAAGGTGATACCGTCGAAGTCGTTTAAAAACCCGACGTAGATGGATTCTATGTTGTACCTCGTTTTCTGAAGCAACAGCTATGTCGTCTATGTAGACGAAGACGAAATCCATATCTCTAAATGCGGTATCCATGTAACGTTGGAATGTTTGAGCGGCGTTGCATAACCCAAATGTCATATATGTGAATTCGAATAGACCAAAAGGTGTAGTTATAGCTGTCTTCGGAATATCGCTTGGTTCTATTGGAATTTGATGAAAGGCACGGTTGAGATCAATTTTTGAAAATATTTTCTTGCCATAGAACATATGGGTGCAGTCTTGAATGTGAGGTAACGGATATCGATCTGGACCTGTCTGAGAGTTTAGGGATCTATAGTCGCCACATGGTCGCCAGTCACCTGTGGACTTGCGTACCATGTGTAAGGGAGATGCATATGAGCTTTTTGATGGTCGGCAAACGCCGATTTTGAGTAAGTATTCGAATTCGGCTTTTGCTGCTTTGTATTTGTCTAGAGTTAGTCGACGTGGCTTTGCAAAAGTAGGAGGACCTTTGTTGTCGATGCAGTGCGTAACATCCGATGCTGAGGGTTTGGGTGCTGCAGAGTTGAGCTGAGTGATATCCTTAAATTCTTCCAATAACTTGGTGAACTGAGAGGATGTGTCAATTGTTTTAACAGTTGCTAGCGATCGTAGACTGCAGATGCCACTACGTGCAAGTAGTGTTTGCGCATCGATTAACTTCCCTTGTTTTATATCGACGAGAAGGTTGAAGTGCTGTAAGAAGTCTGATCCTATGATTGATATTGTAGTGTCTGCTATGGTGAAATTCCATGTGAACGGACGACGCAAACCAAGGTCTAGTGTAAGGCGTGTCGTGCCATACATATTAATTGTAGATCCGTTGGCTGCAAAAAGTGGATTATCCTTGCAGATCTCGAGGCGCCGGGCTATCGTTGAGGTAGGCATTACAGAAATATCTGCACCGGTGTCTATGAGAAATTTGCGACCAGAATTAGCATCTGGAATGAATAAACGATTAGAAGTGGAAATGGAATGTACTTTAACTTTGAGTTTTGGGCTATTTGTAAAGGCATATGGGAGTTGTCCATCGACGCTGCCTCTTGTAACCTCGATGGTGGCACTTAGTTTTTTGTCCCGTTGTTGTTTGAGTTGAAGTTGCATGGAACTTAACAGTGCTGTGCGCTACTGCCATATTTGTTGTGGTACCAGCAATATTGATTGGCGCTCTTGTTCGGTTGTGGTGTACTACTGCGATTGCTTGATGATCGGCCACGGCTGCGAGAGCGTTGATTGTTGTTATTGGCTAGACTTTGTGAAAGTTTTCTATTTATGTCCTGGAGACTTTTCTCTTGATTGTCCATGCGTTTTTCTATGGCTCATGCGAGCCATGACGAATCCTCAGAACTGTTAGATGATACTGCTTGGATGTTGTCACCTGAGTAATTGAGCGAATCAATGAGAGCATCAGCTGTTGTTGCAAGTTGACTTAGTGGGGTGTTTGGTGCATTTTGGAGGATTCCGACGATGACGGCTCGAGCTGCTGGTGGTAATCGTTTGATCCAATAACGACGAACAACAGACACGTCATTAGTGGCATTTGTTTGTTGTAGTTGACTTAACAGATGGCTAGGGCGTTCATCGCCGAGTTGAATACCAGTTGCAAGCTTATCGAGACGTACCATTTCCGATTCTGCGAATTTGGCAAGAATCGCTTGTTTAAGTGTGGTGTATGGATTTGAAGATGGCTCATTCATTACAAGCTCATGTACTTGCTCCAGATATTTTAGATTTGCGTACGTAATAACGGCAGTGTACTTCTCATGTTCTTTACGGATGCCAATGCCCTGCAGCGAAAACCAGACTTCGAGTTTGGTGATAAACATTTCAATAGAGGTTATTGAATTTAGTTGAGGGAATGGCATTTTGTTTAAAATAGAATTCATGTTGGAAGTATTCTCTGTACTTATCCCGCCTTCTGTTGAGTTTTCTTCATCGGGCATCTTGCTACGTAGTTGATTTTACGCGAGATTGTGAAATAGCGTTCACTATGTGTGCGTAGTTGGTTTCACGAGAAGTAGTTGGTTCACGAGAATTTGTGTAATAGCGTGCGTTTGCTATGTATGTGCGTGTGTGTGTGTGTGTGTGTTTTTTTTTTTGTATTCGTTTATTAACAAAAAAAAGTATATATAATATTAGATTTCTTAGGTGAGGCGACTAAAGATAGCGCAAGATGCTTGCGGGACGGCCGTAAAGCATTGCTTCGCAAGCGCTTTGCACTATCTTAGGCTGGGATACCCCGACTCCTTATCCGCTCAACTCTGCGGAGCTCCGTCATTATTGTGGCCGCGAAGGTGCTTGTAAGATTCCAAGCTCCGATTCCAGCATGGCGTTGACTATATTGTCCAGACAACGCCTCTCCTCTTAGAAGCGTCCGCACTCGAATAAGACGTGTTTGGCGTCTTCCACCAGTCCTCGTCCGCACCAGGAGCATTCGTCCGTGTCCTCGTGGCCAAAGCGCTTCAAGTAGCTCCGGAAGCATCCATGTCCCGAGAGAATCTGTGTAAGATAAAAATTAACCTCACCGTGCTTGCGGTTTATCCATGGTGCAAGCTCAGGGATGAGTGTGTGCGTCCAGCGCCCTTTTGTTGAGGTATTCCATCGTCTTTGCCATCGCGCAATGCTGTCCGCCCTGATAGCGTCGCGCCGATAGGCTCGTGCGTGTTCCGCTCCACGGCTTCGGAGACCAATTCCTCCAGTGGCACCATACCGGCAATAACAAGTGCCGCGTCATCGGAGACTGTCCTAAAGGCGCAGCTGACTCTGATTGCGCTCAGTCTGTAGATGGCACAAATGCCTCGGCTATAGCTCGGTGTTGCCATCGCACTTGACCATATTGGTGCAGCATAGAGGATGACGGACGCTAATGACGCTCGTTAGGAGGAGACGTCGTTGTTGCCTTGGTTCCCGCGTGTTGAGCATAATTCTTCAGAGAGCTCTACAAGAATCAGCTGCTTTTTTATGCACATATTCTAAGTGCTCGCGGAAAGTTAATCTCGTGTCTATCATGACGCCAAGATACTTTATCGCCCTCTTAGATGCGATGGTAACGCTGCCGATCTTTATATTGGCAGTTTCCACTCTCTTGCGACTGCTGACTAGGACGACTTCCGTTTTGTGTGCCGCTAGCTCTAGTCCAGCTCCAGACAACCAGCTTCGTATGCGATTGATACTTGCGCTGCACATATCCTCAGTATCTTTAGGCTCCTTTCCTATGGTGACGACTGCTACATCATCAGCAAAGCCAATGGTGTGCGCACCTGCTGGTAGTTCCAAGTGCAGTCCGCCGTCGTACATAATATTCCATAGGAGAGGCCACAGCACTGAACCTTGGGGGACTCCAGCTGACACTATATGAATTTGGGGACCCTCACTCGTATTGCATATTAGTGTTCTTCCTCTGAAGTAGCTCCTCACAATCTCTTTTAGATATTTAGGCATATTATATTGTGACATCGCATCCAGTATCATATCCCAACTAGCTGTGTTGAAGGCATTCTTCACATCAAGAGTCGCAATGATGCAGTAGTGCTTCGTCCCGTGCTTCCATCTGGTGCCTTGGATGGCGGAAGCTGCCAGGCCGACAACTTTATCAAGCGCATCTGCTGTTGAACGGGCCTTCCGGAAACCAAATTGGTTAGGTGAAAGGCCTCCGGCGCTAGCAATAGCACTCTCCAGCCTAGAGCAAATCAATTTCTCGAAAACCTTTCCCATGGTGTCTAAGAGACAGATTGGTCTGTATGAAGATGGCTCATCCGGTGGTTTGCCAGCCTTAGGTAGCAATACCAAGTTCTAGATTTTCCAGATTGCAGGGAACGTCTCATGAATTATACATTCGTTGTATAATTCCGCGAACGCGAATGGGTGCAAGGCGAGGGCTAGCTTTAGCGCACGATTTGGAATCCCGTCTGGCCCTGGGGCTGAGTTAAGTCTAAAACCTCTGAGAGCTACTAATATCTCCTCGTCCGTAACTAAGTCAATGTGGGTGCTCGTTGAGCCCTGCTCGACAGACATGATTTCAGGGGCATGAATGGAGCTTAGTCTTTCTGGAAAGAGTGTTTCCACAATCGATTTAAGCTCCAAACGATCCATAGGCTGCATATGATTACCTGCGTATAGTCTTTTGACCACTATCTGATATGCTCTGCCCTAAGGGTCATATTCGACTGAGTCGCACAATTCTAAAAAGCATTCTCTTTTGCTTGCCCGAATGGCCTTCTTCAACTGTCTTCTAGCCGCCTGGCATGCTATTTGCTTTTCTACATACATATGTGGCCCTACGACGGGTGCGTTGGTAGCTTCTTCTCGCCTGGATGCATTTGCGTCGAATGTCACCTATTTGTGCATTCCACCAATACATAGGCGTTTGTTGTCGCATGAACCGCTTGCGGCGTAGCATGCTACTACTGCAGGCACTCTGAATTTGGGCTACCATTTGGCATGCTCTGGCCTCAGCATTGCCAGATGTGCCCAGCGACTGAATGGCCACTGAAAAGGCCAAGGGATTGAAAGTATCCAGCTGATACGATTCTCTCCACAAGTTTGGCGCCCTGGCAAGTGGCTCCCCTATTGTGAACAGAAGTGCCGTATGATCGCTGCCCGTATAACTATCGCAATGACTCCATGTTGCTTCCCGAAAAAGGGATGAAGTGACAAAAGTAATGTCCGTATCCAGCCCTACTGAAGGTGTACTCTTAGCCAGTATTGAGCAGTGCAATATCTAATGTCGCGAAGATCTCCAGAATGATACGGCTTCTGGTATTAGTTGTGTGGCTACCCCATTCTAACGCCCATGCATTGAAGTCGCCTGCTATAATGGCCTTCCGACCCCTAGCATTCAGGGCAAGCTCATCGAGCGTCGCTGTGAAATCGCTGAGCTGCATGCTGGGGGCCAGGTAGCAACTGTATAGCCATAAGTTACCGTATCGGCCGCGTACGAATCCATTGAATGGCTTAACATCTGAAAGCACATTCGTTGAACCGCCACATGCCCATAGTGCTGCTTTGCCAGTACTGTCTGTTGCCCACGTTCTGGGACAGCTGGTCTTAAAGTGATGTGGTTCACTGAGAAAGGCCACGTCTATCAATTTTTCTCTTACAGTCTGCTCTAGTAGATCTTGCGCAGCTATACAATGATTTAAGTTAAGCTGAAGAAACCTTAACATTTCATTTCACGCGCAGCTTCACGGTAGGATGGGCACTTGAAGCTGCCTGCTGAATGGTCCGTCTGCTTTTCGCCTTTACGGACGCAGAGGCTACATTTGGGCGGCTTGGTGCATGCTTTTGCACTGTGACCCATCTCAACAGGCACCCTTCAGGTCACAGTCGCTAGCAAAGTTAGCGGCTATATGACCGTAATCGAGGCTTTTGAAGCAGCGTTTAGGCTGGTCCACGGCTCGGATACGGCATACTACCCATCCTATCCTAATTTTGGACAGCTCGAGCAGAGTTTTGGCTTTCCCAACTGGGAGAGCAACTGTAGCTCTTTGCTGTCCACCGAAAGATGACCGAAGCGATTTAATAACCGCAATGGGGAGTGAGCTATCTTTCAACTCCACCCTAATTGCCTCTAGTATCTCCTCTTTGCTCGCTAGTTAATCAAGATCACGAATCTCAATGTGCACCGTTTCGGTAAGTGTTTTTACTACCGCTCTGTCGCCCAATGCCTTGCCTACAGCCTCGTGAAGAGCCTCTGCACTATGCTCCGGCTTCCTGCTTAATTGCAACAGGAGGTCCCCCTTAGCTGTCCTCCTGATCCCCTGAACATCGCCGCTCAGAAGTTTTAAATTTTAAATTTGGGTCACTCTTAACTACGCGAAGCATGTCCGCATAGCTGCACCCACCTACGCCAGAGATCGCAATTGCGTCAGTTCTGGGCCGCTTTTGTATGTGGGTCTGCTTGATTTGCATTCCTAGCTGCAGCACCTATTGCTATTGGTTCTACCGTTACGCTGCTGTTGGGCCTCGACTTTTTGAAGGAGTTTTCCTCACTTCGGCGGCCACTTCCCTTGGCCGCTTGGGCGTATTGCTACCCGTTTGAGCACTAATGCTAACTTTCTCCACTGCTTTCTTGGGCGGCGTGGTCTGCACCTCGCAGTTTTTAACTGTGCGGTCGCAGAACTTTTCGGCCGCCTTGTGAAGATTGACCAGTTTGGTTAACTCCTCTCTCATTAGGGCATTTATATGCCGCTGACCACCAAATAAGGCAGACAAGCCCTCTAAGGTAACTCCTATTTGAGCTAACGCTTCCTTTAAGGACTTCGGTGCCTGGCAAACAGCCACCGGGGACTGACTCAGTGCTACCGGCTGTGGCAACGCCCTCAGCTGTTGCTGCGGTGACCGCTGCAGCGAAGAGCGGCGCGCGAAAGCATGCAGCTCATCCTCCATCATGGCCTCCATACCTGCTCCGACTACCGCGGCGTGTAGCCTGTATTGGGCAATGGCTACTAAAATTTGAATTTAGTGACCCCACTAATTTTTTTTTTTTTTTTTTTTTTCATAAGTATATTTTTTTCTGTTTATTAATAAGTCATACGGGACTACAATTATCCCTTTGTGGGCTTTGTCTTCAAAAAATATTGCCCTTATGGGCTCGCCGGCTAACTTGAAGTTTAGCTGTTGCTTCTAATACCGAAACCTATTTACTAGGTCTCGAGGTTGCCTACGATTGAGCCTCCTTGGAGTTCGGTTTATTTTATCAAAAACTGTGGATATTTTCAGATCTCGGTCATATTGCACCGAGTGTTTCTGACATACCATTCGCAGCCGGTAATCAGTCTTAGGATTTTACTTTGAGCTACCTGTATTCGTTTGATCTGACTGTCACAAACCAGACCCTAGATTTGGCAGCCATATTTCCATATTGACGCTACTATTTGCTTATACACCGTCATTTTGTTGTTAAGAGTCAGCTTGCTGTGCGAATTGAGAAGCCAGTAATGCTTTTTCACCGCCGCACGTAGTCGTATTGTGATGGCGGTTATGTGCTTGGAGAAAGTGAGTCTGCGATCCAGTACCACTCCAAGATATTTGGCATCGTTACCTTGTGGTACTGGATTCCCCTCCAAGAACACAGCTGGTGGCGTTTTTCGCTTTAAAGTGTAGCAGGTATTGCACGATTTTCCGTTGTTGATTTCAATGTTCCAGCGCCTTGCCCAGTCCGCAAATTTTGACAAATAGTCCTGGATGCCGTCAGCAGCGTCATATTCGCATCGTGATCTATATGTGATGCACACGTCGTCAGCAAAGGTAGCCAGCGAGGAAGATTCGTAAAGGCTGTAATCCGGCTGCGGCATGTCATGGCTGTATAGGCAGTATAGTAGTGGGCCAAGGACACTGCCCTGAGCTAGCTATCACGTCATGCTGAGTGGATAGCGCCGTATGAAAGCGTACCGCGAATCGCCTACCTTCAAGGTACGACCTGAGTAGACCAAAGTATGGCGCAGGGAAAGTACGTTTAACTTTTAGTAGTAATCCAGCATGCCATACACGATCGAATGCCTCCCGGATGTCCAAGTAAAGTGCGTTGCAATACTCGTTGTTATCAAAGGCTAATAAGACTTGGTCAACAACTCGATGAAGTTGCAACACAGTGCTGTGTCCAGCACGAAATCCAAATTGGTGATCAGGGATAATCCTTCGGGCTTCCATGATCATAATCAATCGACCGGCAATAAGTTTTTCGAGCACCTTAGATATCGAAGGGAGGAGAGTTATCGGTCTGTAGGAGGAAGGTTCACATTCCGGCTTTCCTGGCTTGTGTATCATAGATATTATTCCGAGCTTCCACTGAGGAGGGAAGTATTGTAGCCTGACAATAGCATTAAATATCAACGCTATGAAGCAGACTGCATGATTTGGCAGTGCCCTCAAAGTAGCATTGCATATGACGTCGTGACCAGGCGTTTTTTTCGTGTTTAGGCTAGCAATTACTTCCGATATCTCACTTGGGTCGAACGGCTTGATAGGCAGGTCCATTTGAAGCGCTTGAGTCAGCTGATCGTTTGTGTCATTGACCTGTTGCAGGCTGGCCAGATTAAATGGCTGGAAGCGCTCGGCAAGATGGTCTGCAAACACCTCTGCTTGCTCCAAGTCAGTTCGGCACCATGTCCCGTTTCTGAAGACCAAAGGCGCTTTCCTTGCACAGCGTCTTTTAATGCCACGCGTGGCCTTCCATAGCGAGTGCGTTGCATCACTAGTAACCCCAGTATTGGCAAGTCTATCATCAAACCATGCTGATTTGTGTTCCACAAGCGCTCGACGGAGCCTACTTCGTGCTCTATTCCATTCAGCCTTATCCAAAGGGTGACGAGACCTCATCCATCTAGCGCGTATGCGCCTCTTCTCAGAAATAAGCAGCAGAATTTCTCTGGTTACCGGAATTCTGTCGGCTGCAAGCCTCCTAGGCGCAGTAACAGAGGACATTCTAGCTGCAGCTTGGACAGAGTAAGTGAACATATCGATGGCGTCGTCAATATCACTTTCAGTGCTCATCTCCATATTGAGGAGTAGTGTCGACTCAAGGTGCTCGTGGAACCATTCCAAGTTAGTGCTCCTGGTGATTAGCCGTTCCATTTTAGGATAAGATAATGCGGATGCATCCAGCGTAATTTTGAGGGGTAGGTGGTCGGAACTAAGCTCAACGACCGATCTTATGTCAGCATGAATGCTCAGTATTCCCTTAGTCAGAGCAAAATCTATGTAGCCTGGTGAACTTCTACTGCCGTATGGGTACCTCGTAGGTCCCCCCGTTGCCAGAGCGTTTATTTCTGTATTTAGGACAAGGTTAGCAAGCGCATTTCCTCTTTCGTTGCATCTACCTGCTCCCCATAACCAGTGGGATGCATTCCAGTCTCCCGCAATTATGTATTTGGAACGATGTTGCTCCAGAATCGTCTCGAATTCGTCAGTAGACCAGATGAACCTCGGTGGACAGTAGATGGCTCCGAAATTAATAGGACCAAGTGCCGTTTCAATAGCTGCTGACGCAAGTTGTACTTTGGTTGTGGCTATGGGTGTCAACGGGAAGTGGACCAGTGAAGATCTGATCAGGATAGCTGCTCCTCCTTTAGCATTGCCAGTACTCGGGTCGTTTGCAGTGTAAGCCTCGAAACCAAATATTTTAGGTGCTTGTAGCCCTTTGCAGTGTGTCTCACTAAGCAGTAAGACATCTATCTCATGTCGCTGCACAAAGCACTCAACTTCGTGCAGCTTAGTGGCAACACCGTCGGCGTTCCACACAAGGATGCGTAACTGCATCATTATGGCGTTTTCTGTCCTTGGAGAGCAGTGAGCAAATTAAGTATTTGCCCATGCTGCTGTGTCTGTTGTTGTTGCTGTTTCAGCATCATCAGCATTAGCTCCATCTGCTTCTCTTGTATCGAGCGGAGAGAGCTGATACTTTCATTAAGCGAATGCAAAATAATTTCAATATTGTTACTGGCCATCGGCTGATGTAGATCCCTTTGATGGCTGCGGCTCCTGTCATTAGGCTGCTGATGTTGCTGCTGCTGCTGTTGATGTTGGACTACCAGTTGTTGTTTAGCTACTTCCGCATAGGTGGCACCACTACGAGGTATTGTTACCGGCCTTTCACTAGAGGTAATTTTTGACAAAGCTCGCTCATTACTTCCTATCCCACTTCTAGGCCTGGAGCGTTGTAGAAACGCTTTGTATTTGGTGCAGCCCGAATAGTTGGCAGGGTGCTGTTCACCACAATTGAAGCAAGTGCATAACTCGCTGCGTGGACGGGTGCACTCTCTGGAAGGGTGTTCACCAGCGAATTTAACACATATATGCATCTTTCGGCAGTATTTAGCCGTATGTCCAAATTGCTGGCATCTATGGCATTGCACAACCGCAGTTCGCTTACGGAGTGGCTCGATTACAACCCTTGTGTGGCAAAGTGTCTTTACTGCCAGGATCGCTTTGTTGTTGGCCGCTGCGGCGATGTTCAGGAAGAACATATTAACTGGAATATTTTTGGGTGAGCCTGGCTCACTGCGCCTCTGGGGCGTATGGACATCAAGCACTTTGTGACCAATTTTGCTCAGTTCCTCCTTAATTTGGTTAAGTAAGGTGCTGTGGTGCAATCCTTTAATACAGACTCTGTACGGTCTGTCTTCTTTTAGCTGGTAGCAGTGGAATTCGTATTGCTCATTCTCAAGCCAATTGATAATGCTGCGAAAGGTAGTTGCATCTGCCGTGTAGAGCCTCATAACTCCACCCAAAGGTGCCCTGGCCTCAACTTTGCTCACATCCGTAACTTTACTAATGCCTTGCATTAGTAGATTCACGTTATTGATTCCATCCATAACGATTGGTGGGGGTTTGGGCTGTGTTTTAACAGGAGCCCGCATCGACGCAGTAATATCATCTAGGTTGTTAGTGCTGGGCTGCTCTAAATCATTTTCAGCTTCCATATTGTCTGGAGTTTGCGCAAGCAAACTAAATCTATTTGACTTGCCACTGTAGTCAAGTTGTGACATGGTTGAATTTTCGTTATTCTTTCCGAGGTTGGATTTCTTATTAGCAAAATTAGAAGTATCGGAAATTATCTTCCGCTTAGTTTTAACATTTTGAAATCGCGTTGTTGCATTTACTTCAGAAGAAGAACTTGACTTATTAGGTACCACTGAGATATCCATTTCATTGTTTGAGGGCTCATTGACAGCTTTCAAAAGCGCTGCTCCAAGAATTTTGTCAAGAGCCATTTGCCGCCGGGCAGCGCAGTCCTATTTTAATTATCTGCAGTAACTTATTCAGTCAGTGCCTTAAGAAGCCACCAATGTGGTTTAGGCCACCTTTGTGGGCTTCCAATGTAAATTTGAATTTTTTGGATTGTTAAAATTTTAAATTGAGAAAAAATTTTATTTTTGATCACAGTCTACTCTCTATGAGAAACAGAAGCAAACTCCACTAATTTAAAACACAGCTTAACTACGAGACAATAGGAGCCCGAAAGTATGCACTACTTTAGACTGCGTCTAAAAGTATACAGTACTTTAGCAACTCGGCCGCAGAAGTTAGGTTGCTGTCTTTGCTAAGACCAAACTACTCAAAAAGGTAAGGTTACTCAAAAAGGTTAGTGGACACTGAATGTCCGCTGCGATTTCCAGCACAACTAACAGCTGTGCACCTCATTGTTATTATTTGTGCAAGTGTGACAATTGTGACACACAAGCACAAGTACAACGCTTTCCCGCCCTGTGTCGAGGAAAAGAGATGGAAAGCCAAAAATGACGCTACTGCCCCCCCCCCCCCCCCCCTCTCTATCTCTTCGCGACGCCGCCACAAAGCGTTCAACACGTTTAAGTGTTTATCTCGCAGTCCTTGGAACAGCTGGGTAAGTATAATCCGCAGCATACACGTTGTCTTAATTATTTCCACTTTTACAGCGAAAACAAGATATCGAATACTGGACCGCGAAAACACCGACTGTACTCCGCGACAACGCCAACACTCTCCTGTGTGTGTGTGTGTGTGTCAAGAAAGCTGCATCAGACCACGAAATTCACCTTTTTGTTTGTAAAAACTTGATTTAGATCACTCAGGTTGTGAAATTGAGTATTTAAAATGTATGTAATTTATGTGATTATCAGCGTGTGCTTCTAATCAAGAACTTGTTCACTGAAAAGGCAATGGATTCTCGCGGCGCGTGTCGCTATTTATGGATTCGGGGGTATCCATTTATGGGTTCGGGGGTCACCATTTATGGGGATTAACGTTTATATATGTAAAAAGTATAAGACATTAATCATATTATTTTGATAGTTTATTTTGACTAATTATTTTTGCACTCACTGATGATAAGAAAGACGATCCGCCAAGCTTCTTATGTTAAAAGTTAGTGATGATAAAATTTAAAATTAATGGTGAGAATGTACATTAGAGAGTAGCTTATATACTATCGAATATATCGATACTAATGAGAGTGTTGCCAGATCGCCACAGTTTTGTTTAATGTATCACTAACCATACAACACATAGACTGGACAACTAGAACAAACTTTTTTCACGCACCAAAATATGAGCGAATTGCCGCTCAACTTCGTATTTGTTCGATTTGGGCACTTCGAGCTCGGGCAGTCAAAATTTGAGACGACGAATTCAGTGGGCTGTAAGCGCTCAACCGGAATGGTCGCATTTTCATATGACCACATTCTGTGTGCTATTTTTCTTTACTCTCCCTCTCTCTTTTTTCTCTCTCTATCTCACTCTATGCGAGCACAAGCCAGTTGCCCACAAAAATTGAAATTTGTTCGCGAGTGGCAATTCGCGACGATCCCGTCTGCCATTCTTAGTAAGAGTATGCCGAACTCTTAAACGGCTTTGCCATGCCCAAGCAAAATTTTTGTGTTTTCGTAATGATTTTTGGGAAGGGTATGAAAGCGCTGATGTGCATAGGCATTACTTTTTCGCGATGAGCATGCACACACTCATTTACAGTGTCTTGCTACATGTATGAGCATTAATGTGACTGTGTGCGAAACTTTTGCTGCCTGTAGCAATTGCAGGGCCCAACACTTGCAGTTTGCTGTTAGATTGTGGTAGATATTGTAAGCCTGTACCAGTGATGCCAATTTTTTTTTTTTTTTTTTTAAAGGCAAAACTGTCCGTAAAATACGGAAAAAAGGCAGAAAATCTAAAGAAAAAGGACAGAACACAGGACAAAAACATTTTTTTTTCTAAATTTGTATTTTTTTTTCTTTTTTATTATAACATTTTCAATTATATTATCATTTTCCTCTTCCCTGGCCTCGTATGTCGCCATGGATCCAACACGCGCCAAGCACTCTTCTGGTAACTTATAGCTAATACAACACAAGTTGTGCCTGGCGACAAGTTTGGGGACATTCCGGAGGCTTAAAGCATATTTTATTTTTTGGGCAAAACACGATGCGTTTTGCATATGTGCGCGAATTTGGTCAATTTTGCAATTTATACCGCATTTGCAGTACGCCTTATTATTGTCGTTCTCATCCCGAGCGAATTGCCGCACAACTTCGTATTTGTTCGGTTTGGGCAATTCGCGCTCGGGCAGTCAAAATTTGAAACGACGAATTCAGTGCGCTGTAAGCGCTCAACCGGCATGGTCGCATTTTCATATGAGCACATTCTGTGTGCTATTATTCTTTACTCTCCGTCTCTCTTTTTTCTCTCTCTATCTCACTCTATGCGAGCACAAGCCAGTTGCCCACAAAAATTGAAATTTGTTCGCGAGTGGCAATTCGCGACGATCCCGTCTGCCATTCTTAGTAAGAGTATGCCGAACTCTTAAACGGCTTTGCCATGCCCAAGCAAAATTTTTGTGTTTTCGTAATGATTTTTGGGAAGGGTATGAAAGCGCTGATGTGCATAGGCATTACTTTTTCGCGATGAGCATGCACACACACATTTACTGTGTCTTGCTACATGTATGAGCATTTATGTGACTGTGTGCGAAACTTTTGCTGCCTGTTAGGCCTACCTCAACTTTGAATTGTGTAAACGATTTTGGTTTTGAATTGTAGGATAGTTCAACTAATTTGTATTACATGTTTGTTTTATTTGACCCTATAGGCAAAAATTGGACATGTTATTCAAACAATTACGTAAATTCAGGTCACATATAACCTTTTAAAGAAATGCCCAGATATGAAAATCAAATTTACCCGTTATATATTTGAAATTTCTTATTCCCGAATAATTTTAGCTTTCTTTTACTTAAATTACTACTATTACTAACTGTACTATCTGTAATCAATTTACAATTTGTTCTTATTAAAATTAAAACAAAATGATTATTTATGAATTTACGATGGTCAAAGCAGGAGTGGGAAGGGGAAAACCAATCATTATGTAGCGAATCGCTAGTTTTTTAGAATTGTAGTGTATTTATGATTATTTTTGGGAAGAGTATGAAAGCGTGATGTGCGCAAAAATAATAATTTCGGCAATCGGCCGTTACAGAATTTACAGTATGGGTCTGCCAATGTGTGAAAGTCTATTCTTGCTACTGTACATGTACATGTGTACATGTGAAATACATGTATATACATTTATGTGTGTGTGTGCATAGTGTGGGAATATTGGCGCGCGATTGCCACACGCTTTTAATTGTATGAACGATTTTCGTGAAGATCTGCAGAGGGAGTATTTAATTACCTATTATTATTACTTCTGTGTTTTTTATATTATTAAAAATCGTTACGAAATTTATATAAGTTTTTTTTAAACTATGGCCGAAAGAAATATTGTAATGAAATCAAGTTGTGGTGTGAAAAATATTGTCAATAGAAAATATTCACAAGGAAGTGGCGGGAAATGCATTATTGAAACGTGTGGTGCAAGTTATAGAAAAAGCTCTATTAATTTTCCAGTTCGATTATTTTCGTTTCCAACTCAAGATTTTCTTTTAAATAAGTGGATCAAAGCGTGTAATTTACCAAATAATTTGGACTGGAAAAGAGCTAAAATCTGTAACAAGCATTTCGAACGGAAATATATTCGTATACGCTATTTAAAAGGTAATGCTGTCCCAACTTTAAATTTATGTAAACCAAATTTTCCTTCACAAAATCTAACTAGCTTTAATGAGGAGGTTTATTCAATAGATTGTCAGGAAGAAGATATTACCGCTTATAGCTACGAAAAGAAAACTTCAGATGAAGTGTTAGTTGAGTTTGAGAAGTTACCTGTCCCAGATCAGGAGAATCAAACTGTTCAGAGTGAAAGAAGTGAGGAAGAAAATTTGTCGAATCTTTTAAGCTTTGACAACAATTTAAAAAATCAGTGGCAAGATTTGAGCACTGGTAGGTCTTCGTTTTGTGAAAATTGCTTAAAGAGAGAGCAAAATGAGGTATATTATAGGAAAAAATATTTTTATATGGAAATACATTTAAAAACAAGTAAGAACGTTGCAGTTAGGCGCAACTAACAGCGATATACTTTGTTCCCATAGGTGCATCTTATTTATTTAATAAACATTTAATTAACGAAATATTTCGGCAATTAATTGCAAGCAACAAACGTTTTTCCTTCACATACATACAGATTTTCACATGTACACACTATACGAGTATACACACAATTGACTATGTATGCATACAAAAGTTTGGATGCCAGAATATTCTAAGAAATGTGACTGAATTGGGAATTTTTCGATCGTTACTTTAGTTTTGTCAAAAGGCGCTCTAGCGATGCCTTATTTGGTTTTAGTTAAGGAAACCCAAGTCAGGGCAGTGGCGCTGGTGGTAAGCGCTATGCAAGCTATACTTAGGTGCGTGGTTCGAATCCCGCAGAAAGGTTTTTTTCAAAAATTATTTATTTTTTGTTTTTTTAATATTTGTATATTTATTATAAAATGCTTGCTGCCAATTGATAATCATTTATAAACATACGCATATGAATTGTGCATTTAAGTAAAAACTAAAACTGCTTTATGCTTTCCGATTTGCGACGCTGTGTGGCAGGCAGTTTTTCTATGCATGCATATACATATGTATGTATGTATGTGTACGTGTATACACATCCAAAAGTGTATACATATTGCAAGAATTGCGATTGTATTGTTTTGTGTCGTCACAAGCTGCAGATCAGCTGGTCAGCTGATCAGCTGTGAATTTATTTAGATTTAGCTAACGATTACATGTTGTTTTCAAAAGACCCAGGTTCGAATCCCGCTGGAAACTTTTTATTTATTAATCAAAAACTTATGAATTTTATTTTTTAAATTCATTAATATTATTATATTTATGTTAAAATGCTTTTTGCCATCTTAGCAATTGCTACTAAGCTATTGTATGCATGAACTATGCAGTTGACCACAACAAACTTCTTTGCCGATTTGCCACGCCCCCAGGGGGCGTAGACGCATAATTTTTTGCCAGTTCTTAGAAAGGGCCGAGGCTAACATGCCTGCAAAATTTGGTTGCTTACATTCCAAAAATGCGAAAATTACAGGGTATTTTTTGATATGCCACGCCCCCAAAGAGGCTGAAAAATTATTTTTGGGGCATCGATAGAGGTTAGTAACTCAACCATCCAATTTTCAAGCTTCTAGCTCTAAAACTGTAGGAGATATAAACTTTTGCGGTTTGCCACGCCCCCTGTGGGCGTAGATATATCTACCATAGCTTATTAGTCTTGGATTGTCAACCCGAGTATACATGCAAAATTTCAAGTCTCTAGTGTCAATAGTGTTCAAAATATAGCACAATTTGAAAAATCACTATATATTCAGGTCCGATTTGCCACGCCCCCAATGGGCGTAGACATTTAACTTTTTGATCGATCTTCTTAGAATCATAACATTAACTCACATGCAAAATTTCAGCGTTCTAGCTTTAACGGTGTAGAAGATACGTATTTCCCGATTTGCCACGCCCCCAATGGGCGTAGATATATCCGCCATAGCTTTTTGAACTTGGGTTGTCACCCCGAGTATACATTTCAAATTGCAACTCTCTATCATCTACTATGATAACTTAACTATGGGCGTAAGAGTTTTCCGATTTGCCACGCCCCTAGTGGGCGGATCGGGAAAATTTTTACACTTTATAATTCGGGAACATATATGAGTATATGTTTAAAATTTCAAGTCTCTAGCTCTAATAGCGCCGAAAAATATTGCGTTCATACGGACAGACGGACAGACGGACAGACGGACGGACGGACAGACGGACAGACGGACGGACAGCAAGACGGACATTGCACAAACCCAATATACTTTTTCCCCTTCGGGAACAAAGTATAAAAAGTACAGAAAGAGTTTAGTGATTTAAAAAAAAAGATATGTAGCCTTAAAAAAAATATAGAAGCATTTCTTATAGAACTAGAAAAGTAAAAAAGCGTAGCAATGTCTTCACGACAATCAATAAATTACCAAATGTTTCTGAGCAATCAAAAGTGTTATGTAAAATGCGTTTGAAAACTAGTCATGCTTACAATAGTGCTGAAAGGGTTATATCGCAAAATATAAACTTTTACTCAGCTAGAGCATATGACTACCTTAGGGATGTTCTCCATTTAAGACTTCCCTGCAAAAAATCCCTGAATCGATGGGCTCTTTTCAAAAATTTAGTTCCTGGATTCAATCCAAAATTATTAGAAAATCTTCAGAGCATTGTGGAAAAAATGACTGAAAAGGCAAAATGTGCAGTTTTAGTTTTAGATGAGGTTAAAATAAAACAAGTAAGAACGTTGCAGTTAGGCGCAACTAACAGCGATATACTTTGTTCCCATAGGTGCATCTTATTTTTTTAATAAACATTTAATTAGCGAAATATTTCGGCAATTAGAAAACGTACATGGCAAGCAACAAACGTTTTTCCTACACATACATATAGATTTTCACATGTACACACTATACGAGTATACACACAATTTTCTATGTATACATACAAAAGTTTGGATGCCAGAATATTCTAAGAATTGTGACTGAATTGAGAATTTTTCGATCGTTACTTTAGTTTTGTCAAAAGGCGCTCTAGCAATGCCTTATTTGGTTTTAGTTAACGAAACCCAAATCAGGGCAGTGGCGCTGATGGTAAGCGCTATGCAAGCTATTCTTGGGTGCGTGGGTTCGAATCCCTCAAAAAACTTTTTTTCAAAAATTATTTATTTTTTATTTTTTTAATATTTGTATATTTATTATAAAATGCTTGCTGCCAATTGATAATAATTTATAAACATACGCATATGAATTGTGCATTTAAGCTAAAACTAAAACAACTTTTCCGATTTGCCACGCTGCTTGCTTGGCAAGCAGTTTTTCTATGCATGCATATATGTATGTATGTATGTACACAGATGTTTGTATTTGTGTATACACATCCAAAAGTGTATACATATTGCAAGAATTGCGATTGTATTGTTTTGTGTCGTCACAAGCTGCTGATCAGCTGGTCAGCTGATCAGCTGTGAATTTATTTAGGTTTAGCTAACGATTACATGTTGTTTTCAAAAGACCCAGGTTCGAATCCCGCTGGAAACTTTTTATTTATTAATCAAAAACTTATGAATTTTATTTTTTAAATTCATTAATAATATTATATTTATGTTAAAATGCTTTTTGCCATCTTAGCAATTGCTACTAAGCTATTGTATGCATGAATTATGCAGTTGGCCACAACAAACTTTTTTGCCGATTTGCCACGCCCCCAGGCGGCGTAGACGCATAATTTTTTTGCCAGTTCTTAGAAAGGGCCGAGGCTAACATGCCTGCAAAATTTGGTTGCTTACATTCCAAAAATGCGAAAATTACAGGGTATTTTTCGATATGCCACGCCCCCAAAGAGGCTGAAAAATTATTTTTGGGGGATCGATAGAGGAGAACATTAGTAACTCAACCATCCAATTTTCAAGCTTCTAGCTCTAAAACTGTAGGATATATAAACTTTTGCGGTTTGCCACGCCCCCTGTGGGCGTAGATATATCTACCATAGCTTATTAGTCTTGGGTTGTCAACCCAAGTATACATGCAAAATTTCAAGTCTCTAGTGTCAATAGTGTTCAAAATATAGCACAATTTGAAAAATCACTATATATTCAGGTCCGATTTGCCACGCCTCCAATGGGCGTAGACATATAACTTTTTTATCGATCTTCTTAGAATCATAACATTAAGTCGCATGCAAAATTTCAGCGTTCTAGCTTTAACGGTGTAGAAGATACGTATTTCCCGATTTGCCACGCCCCCAATGGGCGTAGATATATCCGCCATAGCTTTTTGAACTTGGGTTGTCACCCCGAGTATACGTTTCAAATTGCAACTCTCTAGCTCATCATCTAGTATGATAACTTAACTATGGGCGGAAGAGTTTTCCGATTTGCCACGCCCCTAGTGGGCGGATCGGGAAAATTTTAACACTTTATAATTCGGGGACATATATGAGTATATGTTTAAAATTTCAAGTCTCTAGCTCTAATAGCGCCGAAAAATATTGCGTTCATACGGACAGACGGACAGACGGACGGACGGACAGACGGACAGACGGACGGACATTGCACAAACCCAATATACTTTTTCCCCTTCGGGAACAAAGTATAAATAGGCCTTCAATACAATTCATCCCTTGACGAGATTCAGGGATTTGAAGATGATGGCCAAAAACGTAGTGGATTTTTAGGGCAACAAGTCTGTGTTTTTCTTGTTAGGGGTCTTTTTATACTTAGTTCCCAAAGGGGAAAAAGTATATTGGGTTTGTGCAATGTCCGTCTTGCTGTCCGTCCGTCTGTCCGTCCGTCCGTCTGTCCGTCTGTCCGTATGAACGCAATATTTTTCGGCGCTATTAGAGCTAGAGACTTGAAATTTTTAACATATACTCATATATTCTCCCGAATTATAAAGTGTAAAAACTTTCCCGATCCGCCCACTAGGGGCGTGGCAAATCGGAAAACTCTTCCGCCCATAGTCAAGTTATCATACTAGATGATGAGCTAGAGAGTTGCAATTTGGAATGTATACTCGGGGTGACAACCCAAGTTCAAAAAGCTATGGCGGATATATCTACGCCCATTGGGGGCGTGGCAAATCGGGAAATACGTATCTTCTACACCGTTAAAGCTAGAAAGCTGAAATTGCATGCGAGCTACTGTTATGATTCTAAGAAGATCGATCAAAAAGTTATTTGTCTACGCCCATTGGGGGCAAATCGGACCTGAATATATAGTGATTTTTCAAATTGTGTTATATTTTGAACACTATTGACACTAGAGACTTGAAATTTTGCATGTATACTCGGGTTGACAACCTAAGACTAATAAGCTATGGTAGATATATCTACGCCCATAGGGGGCGTGGCAAACCGCAAAAGCTTATATCTCCTACCGTTTTAGAGCTAGAAGCTTGAAAATTGGATGGTTGAGTTACAATGTTCTCCTCTATCGATGCCCCAAAAATAATTTTTCAGCCTTTTCGGGGTCGTGGCATATCGAAAAATACCCTGTAATTTTCGCATTTTTAGAATGTAAGCAACCAAATTTTGCAGGCATGTTAGAACTAAGAACTGGCCAAAAATTATGCATCTACGCCCCCTGGGGGCGTGGCAAATCGGCAAAGAAGTTTGTTGTGCCTAACTGCATAATTCATGCATATAATAGCTTAGTAGCAATTGCTAAGATGGCAAAATGCATTTTAACATAAATATAATAATATTAATGAATTCAAAAAATAAAATTTATAAGTTTTCGATTAATAAATAAAAAGTTTCCAGCGGGATTCGAACCTAGGTCTTTTGAAAACAACATGTAATCGTTAGCTAAACCTAAATAAATTCACAGCTGATCAGCTGACCAGCTGATCTGCAGCTTGTGACAAATCAAAACAATACAATCGCACTTCTTGCAATATGTATACACACTTGGATGTGTATACACAAATACAAACATCTGTGTACATACATACATACATATATGCATGCATAGAAAAACTGCTTGCCAAGCAAGCAGCGTGGCAAATCGGAAAAGTTGTTTTAGTTTTAGCTTAAATGCACAATTCATATGCGTATGTTTATAAATTATTATCAATTGGCAGCAAGCATTTTATAATAAATATACAAATATAAAAAAAATTTTTTTAATAATAATTTTTGAAAAAAAGTTTTCTGCGGGATTCGAACCCACGCACCTAAGTATAGCTTGCTTAGGGCTTACCACCAGCGCCACTGCCACCGATTGATACCTGATAACTAAAACCAAATAAGCCATTGCTAGAACGCCTTTTGACAAAACTAAAGTAACGATCGAAAAATTCTCAATTCAGTCACAATTCTTAGAATATTCTGGCATTCAAACTTTTGTATGCATACATAGAAAATTGTGTGTATACTCGTATAGTGTGTACATGTGTAAATCTGTATGTATGTGTAGGAAAAACGTTTGTTGCTTGCCATGTACGTTTTCTAATTGCCGAAATATTTCGTTAAATAAATGTTTATTAAATAAATAAGATGCACCTATGGGAACAAAGTATATCGCAGTTAGTTGCGCCTAACTGAAACGTTCTTACTTGTTGAGAATTGGAAGTATGTTTTAAGCTATACAATATCAGCTAATGGCATAAAACATACTGACCTCAAAAATAAGACTGAGGAAAATATAGGATTATCGCAAGCATTGGGGCTTAGTGTCAAAGCCGTAGTTTGTGATCAGGGCTCTAATAATAGAGCAGTTTTTAATAGATGGGGTATTAATCAAAACAATCCTAGTTTTGAAATTAATGGGGAAAAAATATTCGCGATATTCGATGCACCACATCTTATTAAATCTCTTAGGAATATACTTCTAAAGCGAAATATTTCCACACCAGAAGGCATAGTTTCTTGGGATATAATTCGTAAATTATATGAAGTTGAGGTTAAAAATCTAACACGAATTTGTCCGAAATTAACTACAAAACATGTCAGTTCGAATTGTTTTGAAAAAATGAAAGTAAAGTTTGCCACGCAGGTATTTAGCCACAGTGTAGCTGCTGCGATACGCAGTTGCAACGGCAGTTGCAACGGCAATATTTATAGAAAAAGTAAATAAACTGTTTGATGGTTTAAATAGTCTGTACTATTTGATAGCAATCCTTATAGGTGTGCCCTTAGAAAAAATAATGTAGTTCACGAATACCTTCTGGAAATGCGTGACTACTTCCAAAATCTGCATTATCCATACAAAGTATATTGCATTGATGGGATGATTGTAACAATCTCATCGGTAATTGCTTTGGCGGAAAATGTATGGAATGACAACACAGATGCTTTCTTTGTTGCCACTTCCAAATTAAATCAGGACCCGCTAGAAAATTTATTTTATTTAATTAGATGTCGGGGTGTTACAAATACAAATCCAACTGTATTTGAATTTAACACAATAATTTCTAAAATGCTATCAATGAAAATGTTGACATCTGCTTCAGTTTCTGGAAATTGTATTCCAGATGAAGATCAGACTTCATCATTTTTTTTGCACAAAGCTGTTGCAAAAAACTGATTGCGAAGATTGTAATAGTCTTCTAAAATCATGTGATGAAATGCAATGTTCTTCTGAGTATTTAATACTCAATAAAAACTTCCATTATATTAATCATTATTTAAAATTGAAAGCCCCTTCTGACAATTTTTATAATTTGATTAAACTGCATTTTGACACATGCAAGAAAATTTTCGACAAGAAACCATACATCGCTAGTCTTAAAGAAAAAATTGTTCTGTACTGCATGCACCCTACAGCAAATTCATCTTTATATAATGAATGGTTTTCCCCCACCCACCCTTGTTATGATCATAGAAAATTCCTTCTTGATCATTTTATATTAATTTTAATAAGGAAGAACTGCAAATGGCTAACTGAAAAAATAGTTGGAAAAAGTAATAGCTTAAATAAAAAAAAATTAAAAATGATTCAGGAATAGGCAGTTTATTAGAAAAATTTAGGTGATAAGAAAAAGGGCAAATCAAATAGGCAAATAGGCAGTTTATTAGAAAAATTGAGGTGATAAGAAAAAGGGCATTCAATGCTTTCTCCGAAAATCGGATCCGACCGAAATCGTTCACACAATTAAAATTACGTGAAAGGCACACGCCAATTTGCATATCATGTAAGTATACCCACGTGCATGAACGCTTTTATACCCTACATACAAATAATAATAATATTCTTAATATTTTGCATGAGCATGGCAAGCGCTTTGAAAATATCAGCATACTCTTCACTCAGAAGGTAAGAAATGGGATCATCTTCATTTGCACTCGCGAACAAATTTTAATTTTATAATAATAATATTCTTTATATTTTGCATGTGCATGGCAAGCGCTTTGAAAAGATCAGCATACTCTTCACTCAGAAGGTAAAGAATGAGATCGTCTTGATTTGCAACTCGCGAACAAATTTAATTTTTTTTTTTTTTAATTAAATGTTTATTTACAGCTTAACGTACCACTACCTTTTAGGCAACTTAATCTAAATGGAAAAACTAGGCGCTTGGCCAGACTGTTTGGATGAGAATTTATTCTTTCTATATATATGTCGTAGCGTTATAATTATTACTCTCACTTTCCATTATATGTTTGTCTAACAACGAATTCTCGGAGTCACCGACTTCTATCACACAAGCTCTTTCTCGTTCAACCGTCTCTTATTAAGTGTGTTAATTCGACTCTTCTGTCAAACTGCCTCTTGGTTGCATATTCGAGTTCATCAATATCATGGCAACTCTGTGTGAAGGGCATATCCCTCTCTCTCTCACTCTGCGACATCCGAGACCACGTTCAGCAAAACCTATGGTTGTCTCTTTTCTAATGACACATTCTTTAATTGTCACTAAAATCACTAACCATACAACACATAGACTGGACAATTGGTACAAATTATTGTTCACACTTATTTTTTGACTTTAGAACCCCTTTAGCTTCGTATTTGCTCGGGTTTTTACTTTTAGGGTCGGGATCGAAAAATTGCTGATGGCAAAATCATTCCGCTTCGAGCGCTCGACGGTTATGGTCGATTTTCCAAAAATGCCTGACATGTGCCGCTCTTTCCCTTGCTCTCTTTCTGCCCCATGCTTTTTACTCTCTGCTCTCTTCTCACAAAAATATATGTATACTGGCACAAACAGCAAGCAGCTCACAAAAATTGAAATTTCTTCTTGTTCAAGCATGAACATGCCACTTATATAAACATATTAAAAAATAGGCAATAGTCGATAACCTGCGCGTTATCTGAAGCCAAGTAATAAACATGTCATCCCTTAGCTGCAGCGACCAACGCAGCAAGTAATAAAAATGTAACGCGAGACGTGAGAACGGCTTAGCGATCGAAAAGGGACACTTGACAAACATCTGTGCACTTGTGTGCATGGAATTAATTATAGCCTTCCAGTGCCTGGAAGTATTTTTAAAGTATATAAGCACTAGGATTTTAAGGAATAAACAGTTCAATTTTGGAATCCAAAGGGACCAGAGTTCAATCTGAACTCAAAGAGTTCAGGGTTCCATTTTTGGGCTCAAAAAAAAAAAATAAATAAATAAATAAAATAAATACAACTTGGAGGATAACATTTTGGTCCTTCGAGCCTTCTCTGTTGTTTTCCCCCACCAGTGGTAAGAGACACAGAGAAGGAACCAGCGTCTTAATGCTGTGAGTTTTTATAAAAACCTCAGCCTAAGATAAAACATTTAATATATTTCTGTTCTCCCCCATCAGAGGTAAGAGGCAGATAATATATAAATGTATTGCTCAAATTCAAACAAGAGAATTTGTAGTGCTGGTTAAATCCGTATTCCCAAGAAAGAGGAACGGAAAAACAAATTCCATAAGAGAATTTGTAAAAGCTGGTAGATCCGCATCTCCAAAGAAGGGGGGCGGACGATCAATTCCTAAAAGAGAATTGTATCGCCAGTGGAAACGTATCCCCAAATAAGGGGAACGAACAAAAATTGCTCAAATTCACAAAAGAGAATTTGTAGCAATAGAGGGCCTTCATCCCCAAACCAATAGGTTGAAGGATGGCTAAGATGACAGGAGCCTTCGGGAAGACGACGACTCTCATCAACTACGCAGAAGCCGCTTCAGAGATGACTGGACCTTCATCAGGAGAGCGCGCACAAATTCTGGGCCCCATGGCAGTATGTTCAAGCGTGAACATGAAGCGCAAATCAAAGCAGATTTGTGCTATTTTGCCAGTAAATCCGTATTCCCACAAATATAAAGGGAACGGACAACTTTAAGTCCAAAAAGGACAACTAAAGTCCAAAGAGGACAACTTAAAAAAAAAAAAATTGCTCAAATTCGGAAATGAGAATTTGTAGCAATAGAGGGTCCGCATGAAGGAAGACTACGATGACAGGAACCTTCGGGAAGATGACAGGACTCTCATCAACCACACAGAAGCCACTTCAGAGACGAGTGGACAATCATCAGGAGGGCAGTTCTGAGCACACACAAATTTTGGGCCCCCTGGCAGTATGTTCAAACATGAACATGCGACAAAAATTAAAATACTAAAAAATTAAAATTTCTCAGCCACAAATCTTAGGCCCCTGGCAGTATGTTCAAGCATGAACATGCCACTTATATAAACATATTAAAAAATAGGCAATAGTCGATAACCTGCGCGTTATCTGAAGCCAAGTAATAAACATGTCATCCCTTAGCTGCAGCGACCAACGCAGCAAGTAATAAAAATGTAACGCGAGACGTGAGAACGGCTTAGCGATCGAAAAGGGACACTTGACAAACATCTGTGCACTTGTGTGCATGGAATTAATTATAGCCTTCCAGTGCCTGGAAGTATTTTTAAAGTATATAAGCACTAGGATTTTAAGGAATAAACAGTTCAATTTTTGAATTCGGTAAATGTGGAGTGTTTCATTTCGACTCTCTAACACTTCTCGACTCGCGAAGAGTATACCGAATTCTCAAACTGCTTTGCCATGCTCATGCAAAATGTTAGCGTTTTTATGATTATTTGTGGAAAGGGTATGAAAGTGTTGATGTGCATAACGAATATTATTTCCGTATGACCATACACACACACATTTACACTTCCTCGCTATATGTGTAAGCATTTATGTGCTTGTGTGCGATTGATATTCTTGCTGCCTGTAGCACTATTAGAACCCCCAGCAGTTGATATTCGTTCGGTTGGGTAGCGATGTGAGCTTGCATACACACACATTTACACTTCCTTGCTATATGTGTAGGCATTTATGTGCTTGTGTGCAATAAGAGTATGCCGAACTCTTAAACGGCTTTGCCATGCCCATGCAAAATTTTTGTGTTTTCGTAATGATTTTTGGGAATCACAAAAATTTTGCATGGGCATGGCAAAGCCGTTAAAGAGTTCGGCATACTCTTACTAAGAATGGCAGACGGGATCGTCGCGAATTGCCACTCGCGAACAAATTTCAAATTTCGAACAAAAATTTTGCATGGGCATGGCAAAGCCGTTAAAGAGTTCGGCATACTCTTACTAAGAATGGCAGACGGGATCGTCGCGAATTGCCACTCGCGAACAAATTTCAATTTTTGTGGGCAACTGGCTTGTGCTCGCATAGAGTGAGATAGAGAGAGAAAAAAGATAGAGGGAGAGTAAAGAATAATAGCACACAGAATGTGCTCATATGAAAATGCGACCATGCCGGTTGAGCGCTTACAGCGCACTGAATTCGTCGTTTCAAATTTTGACTGCCCGAGCTCGAATTGCCCAAACCGAACAAATACGAAGTTGTGCGGCAATTCGCTTATATATTTGTGCGTGAAAAAAGTTTGTTCTACTTGTCCAGTCTATGTGTTGTATGGTTAGTGTCCTAACCAAATATCGGTACACAATTTAGTATATTTTATGCTAAAGTTCTGTTAAACTGCTCTGCAATGTTTTGATTGATTGATATTCTTGCTGCCTGTAGCACTATTAGAACCCCCAGCAGTTGATATTCGTTCGGTTGGGTAGCGATGTGAGCTTGCATACACACACATTTACACTTCCTTGCTATATGTGTAGGCATTTATGTGCTTGTGTGCAATAAGAGTATGCCGAACTCTTAAACGGCTTTGCCATGCCCATGCAAAATTTTTGTGTTTTCGTAATGATTTTTGGGAATCACAAAAATTTTGCATGGGCATGGCAAAGCCGTTAAAGAGTTCGGCATACTCTTACTAAGAATGGCAGACGGGATCGTCGCGAATTGCCACTCGCGAACAAATTTCAATTTTTGTGGGCAACTGGCTTGTGCTCGCATAGAGTGAGATAGAGAGAGAAAAAAGATAGAGGGAGAGTAAAGAATAATAGCACACAGAATGTGCTCATATGAAAATGCGACCATGCCGGTTGAGCGCTTACAGCGCACTGAATTCGTCGTTTCAAATTTTGACTGCCCGAGCTCGAATTGCCCAAACCGAACAAATACGAAGTTGTGCGGCAATTCGCTTATATATTTGTGCGTGAAAAAAGTTTGTTCTACTTGTCCAGTCTATGTGTTGTATGGTTAGTGTCCTAACCAAATATCGGTACACAATTTAGTATATTTTATGCTAAAGTTCTGTTAAACTGCTCTGCAATGTTATTTAATAAAATTCTGTTGCATCAACAACCGATCAACTTGGAAAACAACCAACCAACCAAAGGACAAATTGGCATCACTGGCCTGCACACACACACACATATATATATATATATATAATAATGAGACCGACGTTATAATTATTTAAAAAAAAATATCTTTATTTATTAATAACTGATAACGGAGTACAATTGTATGTTCTTACTTGACGTAAGTGCGGTCTGAAATCTGGATTGAAACTGAACTACTGATTGGAAATTTGTTTGTCTTATATAGCTAGAAATGTATAGCTAAAGTGGCGTGATCTTAGTTGTGTTGAGTGAGTGGCCTGATCGCTCCTGATTGGTCACTCTTGGATATGCTGAATGTGCAGTTCCCACGAGAAGGGCTTGATGCGTTGGAGTGCGACTTGTTTATGTTATATGAGTAGCCGATGAGACGATTTGTTGCTGGGGCGATTTGTCTCTAAGTGGACGCTGGAGCGATTTGTTTCTAAGCGGACGCTGGAGCGATTTGTTTATGAGTAGTTGCTAGGGTGGTTTGTTTATGTTAAGTGATGAAGGGGTCGTGGATTTTTGGTTTAAGTGTTGGTGGGTGCTTATGGATATATTACTTCCCCATCCTAAAGAGATTAGCCTGTCCTCAGGCGGAAAATGTAGGGTACAGTTGTGGTATGGTTTCTAATGGTACATGAATTTCGGGGAGTGATTGATCTTCTGATTTTTAATTACTTAGTTTCTTGCTTTCATGCTTTAAAATAATTGACTTAATTTTAATGATAGTATTAGACTTATAATAGTAATTATGAAAGTTGTAGTTGTAATAGTATTGAATGTCTTATTATACTTTGTATTCTCTAAAACTATTTGTTTCGTTTGTAGTAATGATATTGGTTCTATTTTTGTTACATTGTTTGTTACCACTAACCATACAACACATAGACTAGACAACTAGAACAAACTTTTTCCACGGACCAGAATATGAGCCAAGCGACCGCTCAACTTCGTATTTGTTCGGTTTGGGCAATTCAGGGCTGGGCAGTCAAAATATGAAACGACGAATTCATTGCGGTGCAAGCGCTCAACCGGCATGGTCGCGGTTTCGTATGAGTACATTCTGTGTGCTATTTTTCTTTACTCTCCCTCTCTCTTTTTTCTCTCTCTCTCTCTCACTCTATGCGAGCACAAGCCAGCAGCCCACAAAAATTGAAATTTGTTCGCGAGTGGCGATTCGCGACGATCTCATCTGCCTTTCTTAGTAAGAGTATGCCGAACTCTTAAACGGTTTTGCCATGCTCATGCATTTTAGTGTTTTCGTAAAGATTTTTGGGAAGGGTATGAAAGCGCTGATGTGCATAAGCATTACTTTTTCGCGATGAGCATGCACACACACATTTACTGCGTCTTACTACATGTATGAGCAGTTATGTGACTGTGTGCGAAACTTTTGCTGTCTGTAGCAATTGCAGGGACCAACATTTGCAGTTTGTTATTCTTGCTACCTGCGTGATTCAGTAGTTTGTCTATTTTGTATGGTTTGAATTGTAGAGTGACTGTCAAATGAGCCTCTACGACTTGTAGCAGTCATTTTGGCAATAATGAGTACATGGTGTGTTCTGACATTGTCAATACATATTAATTTCCAGATCCACTTAAATCGTTTATAAACCGTTCTAAAAAGTTTTGGGGGCTATGTTACTAAATAAGTTATAATAATTATTATTTATTTAACATGTATTAAAAGAAATGCATATGTATGCATATAAACATACATGCCATATGCATGGGTCAAGTAGATTTGACAGTCTACAAGGCCGGAAAATTTAAGACCGTTCCCACAATTCTAAGGCCGAGGTCCACAAGAATAACAAACTGCAAATGTTGGTCCCTGCAATTGCTACAGACAGCAAAAGTTTCGCACACAGTCACATAACTGCTCATACATGTAGTAAGACGCAGTAAATGTGTGTGTGCATGCTCATCGCGAAAAAGTAATGCTTATGCACATCAGCGCTTTCATACCCTTCCCAAAAATCTTTACGAAAACACTAAAATTTTGCATGAGCATGGCAAAACCGTTTAAGAGTTCGGCATACTCTTACTAAGAAAGGCAGATGAGATCGTCGCGAATCGCCACTCGCGAACAAATTTCAATTTTTGTGGGCTGCTGGCTTGTGCTCGCATAGAGTGAGAGAGAGAGAGAAGAAAGAGAGAGGGAGAGTAAAGAAAAATAGCACACAGAATGTACTCATACGAAACCGCGACCATGCCGGTTGAGCGCTTGCACCGCAATGAATTCGTCGTTTCATATTTTGACTGCCCAGCCCTGAATTGCCCAAACCGAACAAATACGAAGTTGAGTGGTCGCTTGGCTCATATTCTGGTCCGTGGAAAAAGTTTGTTCTAGTTGTCTAGTCTATGTGTTGTATGGTTAGTGTTGTTACATAGATAGTTTGTGTGTAATCGGATAATGTGTTTGTGATTGAAATATTATGAATTTGGACGTTACAATCGTATATTTTAATTATATTGTTGCCTTGAATATGGATATTATTTTTGTTACAGTTTTGTATGATTTCTGTCTTGGGATAATTCCAAGTTACATTTATATTTGGTTCTATATACCTAGTTTGGTGTGTTTTAAATGTTTTTGTGTATTTGCATTCTGCTGCTATTTGTGTTATTATGCTGTTTATACATTCATTTCTTTCTTGTTTCTTTGTGGCTTTTACATATGCTGTATTATTTAGTATATAATAAGTCTCATGAGTGTTTTCTATTAGGGTATTATTTAATTCGTCCGGATAAGGCAATTTTTATATAGTGGAGTTTTACTAATTTGTTTCGGTACATGTGAAATTATAAATATATAATTTGTGTCTGATTTGAACCAAGTGGAGGTTTTGATGTTTAGAATTTTTTCGGAATTTATATTTAACATGTGTTGATGTTGTAAAAGTTTGGGATTGAAAATTCCTAATCTAGTTAGTTGCATACCTAATTCAATGTCTTCTATATATTCGGTGAAATGTTCTATGTTGAATATGAGGTAATCAATTCTTTTGTCTGTTTCTTGTGAGATTATTAAGTGATTCTATGTTTTTGTTTACTGCGTTTATCAAATAGCTTAGGTCATTGTTTTGTGTCAAAGTGTTGATTTTCTGTTCTAATTCTTCTTTGTCATTTTGGTCTAAAGTGCCAAAAAGATATTTGTTTACTGTACCTATTGCGTTAAATAAACCTCGTTTCTTTCTTTTAATGATTTGTATTCCATTCATTTGGCGATTTAGTTTTTCTATCAAATATTCTATGTGGGTAATGTTTTTGAATGGTTCTGTTTGCTTTAGTAAGTTGCTGTATGTAATTTGTATTTTTGTTAAGTTAATTGTTAGGTAATGATAATCATAGTCAGATGGTATGTCCATTGTTCCTGTTTTGAAAATTAGGTAACCGTTCGGTGCTTTTATTGGGTTGATTTCGATGCTTTGGTTAATAGTAGGGAATGCCATTGATAAGAGTAAGAGTAGTAACATGGTGATTTCTGAAATTAAGTTTCATATTTGCTTGCATTAAATTTCTTTTTCCTCTTGAATTTAGTTTTATAGTGTGTAGTTTTCCTACCTCTATTAGTTTCTACGTAGTGTTTTTCGTCAGTTTGTGTTATTTGGCCTGTTTTCTTAAATGGTGTGGTCGTTTTAGTTTTAACTAGTGGGGCGTGTTTATAATCTGTATTAATTTCAAAATCGATTCTGTTTTTATTGAGATTTTGGATTTGATTTATTTTGTTCATTTGTGTGTCGTATTCAGGTGTACCTGCGTATATAAATATGTCTGCTGGGGTTCTATTTGTTGTCAAGTGTTTTGTCTTATGGTTGTAAATGTATAAAATGGTTTCGAATTTTGTCTGTTTGTTTTCTATGTCAGATTCTGTATTAATAATTCTTAGTTTTTATACTTTGTTCCCGAAGGGGAAAAAGTATATTGGGTTTGTGCAATGTCCGTCTTGCTGTCCGTCCGTCTGTCCGTCTGTCCGTATGAACGCAATCTTTTTCGGCGCTATTAGAGCTAGAGACTTGAAATTTTAAACATATACTCATATATGCTCCCGAATTATAAAGTGTTAAAATTTTCCCGATCCGCCCACTAGGGGCGTGGCAAATCGGAAAACTCTTCCGCCCATAGTCAAGTTATCATACTAGATGATGAGCTAGAGAGTTGCAATTTGAAATGTATACTTGAGGTGACAACCCAAGTTTAAAAAGTTATGGCGGATATATCTACGCCCATTGGGGGCGTGGCAAATCGGAAAATACGTATCTTCTACACCGTTAAAGCTAGAACGCTGAAATTTTGCATGTGAGTTAATGCTATGATTCTAAGAAGATCGATCAAAAAGTTATATGTCTACGCCCATTGGAGGCGTGGCAAATCGGACCTGAATATATAGTGATTTTTCAAATTGTGCTATATTTTGAACACTATTGACACTAGAGACTTGAAATTTTGCATGTATACTCGGGTTAACAACCCAAGACTAATAAGCTATGGTAGTTATATCTACGCCCCCAGGGGGCGTGGCAAACCGCAAAAGTTTATATCTCCTACAGTTTTAGAGCTAGAAGCTTGAAAATTGAATTGGTTGAGTTACTAATGTTCTCCTCTATCGATGCCGTAAAAATAATTCTTCAGCCTCTTTGGGGGCGTGGCATATCGAAAATACCCTGTAATTTTCGCATTTTTGGAATGTAAGCAACCAAATTTTGCAGTCATGTTAGCCTCGGCCCTTTCTAAGAACTGGCAAATATGCGTCTACGCCCACTGGGGGCGTGGCAAATCGGCAAAGAAGTTTGTTGTGGCCAACTGCATAATTCATGCATATAATAGCTTAGTAGCAATTGCTAAGATGGCAGAAAACATTTTAACACAAATATAATAATATTAATGAATTTAAAAAATAAAATTTATAAGTTTTCGATTAATAAATAAAAAGTTTCCAGCGGGATTCGAACCTAGGTCTTTTTAAAACAACATTGTGAGCTTGTGACAAAACAAAACAATACAATCGCACTTCTTGCAATATGTATACACACTTGGATGTGTATACACAAATACAATCTGTGTACATACATACATACATGCATAGAAAAACTGCTTGCCACACAGCGTGGTAAATCGGAAAAGTTGTTTTAGTTTTAGCTTAAATGCTCAATTCATATGCGTATGTTTATAAATTATTATCAATTGGCAGCAAGCATTTTATAATAAATATACAAATATAAAAAAAATTAGAAAATAATAATTTAAAAAAAAAAAAAAGTTTTTTGCGGGATTCGAACCTACGCACCCAAGTATAGCTTGCATAGCTATAGCGCCACTGACCTAACATGGGCTGTGTTAACTAAAACCAAATAAGGCATTGCTAGAGCGTCTCTGACAAAACTAAAGTAACGATCGAAAAATTCCCAATTCAGTCACAATTCTTAGAATATTCTGGCATCCAAACTTTTGTATGTATACATAGAAAATTGTGTATACTCGTATAGTGTGTACATGTGTAAATCTGTATGTATGTGTAGGAAAAACGTTTGTTGCTTGCCATGTACGTTTTCTAATTGCCGAAATATTTCGTTAATTAAATGTTTATTAAATAAATAAGATGCACCTATGGGAACAAAGTATATCGCAGTTAGTTGCGCCTAACTGCAACGTTCTTACTTGTTCATTAATCGTTCGGTGAAATCTCTCTATATCAGATATACCGTTTTTGCTAGTAGTGATGTTGATTTTTACTTTTTCGGATTTTAGCCAAGCTTGGAGAGCTGCGCATATAAATGCTGAATCTTTGTCCGCTTTGATTTCGATGGGTTTTCCCATGTCATTGAAAATTTTTATGATTGCTCTTTTAGTTTCGAGCCAATCACGACTGTTGACTTCTACTAGGTTTCCGAATTTTGAATATATGTCAATGCAAGATAGGAATTGTTTGTTGTCAATTAAATAAAAGTCCATGACGTATTTGTCTCTGGGGTTGTATACTTCTTGAGTGATTTCGAAAGTTAGTTTTGTGTTTCTGTTTTCAGATTTGGATAAATTACAAATTTCACATTCGTTAATGATGTTTTGTATTAGGTTTTGGTGGTCTGGGAAATAATATTTTTCTCTAAACCAGTTGGTAGTTTTTGTAATACGTGGGTGAAGTAATTTTTTATGATTTGAAAGGATTATTTCTTTAAAATCTACGAAAGTGAGGATATCTTGTAGTTTTGTTAAGGTTTTTAATGTTTTTGTTTTACTATCGGGATTTATAACTTCGGCATAAGCTTTTTGGAATATTGGGAAATCCGAAAGGTTATGGAAATATAAAGCGTTATTCTTTAAACATAGGTATTCTTTAATCATGTCTTTGGCAAATGTGTCAGTCATTTCTGTGTATATTATTTTTATTTTTGTTTTGTGGAAATAGTGTACAATGTCGATTTGTTCCTTGTCACCTTTTATGAATTCAATTTGTCTGTTATATAAATTCAGAGGTCTTTCTGAAATTGGTATTAAGTTTTGATTGTCTTCCTGAGCACTATAAATGGTTGCTCGGGGGCTACTGATTTCTTCTCCTAAGAGATTTTCTTCTAGTTTAATTCTAGACAGGGCATCTGCTACGTAGTTTTCTTTTCCTGGTAAATATTTAATATTATAGTCGTATTCGTTTAATTTAATCTTCCATCTTTGTAACTTCATATTTGGTTCCTTTGGGATAAATTTACGATAAAATCCGCAAAGGCCTAAGAAAGATTTGATTTCTTTAGGTGTCTTAGGAATTGGAAAATTTCTTATAGCTGCTACTTTATCGGGGTTAGGTTTGATTCCTTCTGTGGTTATTATATGTCCTAGGATTTGTTTCTCTTTTTAGAAATTCACATTTATCTAAGTGTAATTATACTTTGTTCCCAAAGGGAAGAAAGTATATTGGGTTTGTGTAATGTCCGTCTTGCTGTCCGTCCGTCTGTCCGTCTGTCCGTATGAACGCAATATTTTTCGGCGCTATTAGAGCTAGAGACTTGAAATTTTAAACATATACTCATATATGTTCCCGAATTAGAAAGTGTAAAAATTTTCCCGATCCGCCCACTAGGGGCGTGGCAAATCGGAAAACTCTTCCGCCCATAGTTAAGTTATCATACTAGATGATGAGCTAAAGAGTTGAAATTTGAATTGTATACTCGGGGTGACAACCCAAGTTCAAAAAGCTATGGCGGATATATCTACGCCCATTGGGGGCGTGGCAAATCGGGAAATACGTATCTTCTACACCGTTAAAGCTAGAACGCTGAAATTTTGCATGTGAGTTAATGTTATGATTCTAAGAAGATCGATCAAAAAGCTATATGTCTACGCCCATTGGGGGCGTGGCAAATCGGACCTCAATATATAGTGATTTTTCAAATTGTGCTATATTTTGAACACTATTGACACTAGAGACTTGAAATTTTGCATGTATACTCGAGTTGACAACCCAAGACTAATAAGCTATGGTAGATATATCTACGCCCACAGGGGGCGTGGCAAACCGCAAAAGTTTATATCTCCTACAGTTTTAGAGCTAGAAGCTTGAAAATTGGATGGTTGAGTTACTAATATTCTCCTCTATCGATGCCCCAAAAATAATTTTTCAGCCTCTTTGGGGGCGTGGCATATCGAAAAATACCCTGTAATTTTCGCATTTTTGGAATGTAAGCAACCAAATTTTGCAGGCATGTTAGCCTCGGCCCTTTCTAAGAACTGGCCAAAAATTATGCGTCTACGCCCCCTGGGGGCGTGGCAAATCGGCAAAGAAATTTGTTGTGGCCAACTGCATAATTCATGCATATAATAGCTTAGTAGCAATTGCTATGATGGCAAAAAGCATTTTAACATAAATGTAATAATATTAATGAATTTAAAAAATAAAATTCATAAGTTTTTGATTAATAAATAAAAAGTTTCCAGCGGCATTCGAACCTGGGTCTTTTGAAAACAACATGTAATCGTTAGCTAAACCTAAATAAATTCACAGCTGATCAGCTGACCAGCTGATCAGCAGCTTGTGACGACACAAAACAATACAATCGCAATTCTTGCAATATGTATACACTTTTGGATGTGTATACACAAATACAAACATCTGTGTACATACATACATACATATATGCATGCATAGAAAAACTGCTTGCCAAGCAAGCAGCGTGGCAAATCGGAAAAGTTGTTTTAGTTTTAGCTTAAATGCACAATTCATATGCGTATGTTTATAAATTATTATCAATTGGCAGCAAGCATTTTATAATAAATATACAAATATAAAAAAAAAACATGTGTAAATCTATATGTATGTGTAGGGAAAACGTTTGTTGCTTGCCATGTACGTTTGCTAATTGCCGAAATATTTCGTTAATTAAATGTTTATTAAATAAATAAGATGCACCTATGGGAACAAAGTATATCGCTGTTAGTTGCGCCTAACTGCAACGTTCTTACTTGTTTTTCTTTGGAAGCGTCCTCTTTTTTAGGTACGATCCATATGGGTGAACAATAGGGTGAGTTAGATTTTCTAATTATTCCCTGTTCTAACATTTCGTTAATTTGTTTGTTGACTTCTTGGTCAAGAATTTGAGGATGTCTATAAGGGTATTTATAGATGGGGTCCTCATGTTTGGTTATTATTTTATGTTTGATTGTACTAGTAAAGGTCAAATTTTCACCCTTTCTGTACTGGATGTCACTATAGTCGTGAAGTATTTTCTTTAATTTATTTGTTTCTTCTGGATTTAAATGATTCAGTCTGTATTCGTTTCTTTCTTCAATATTGTTGTTTATTTCGTACGAAAATAAGTCGTACTCGAATTCTGTTGGGGGGTAAGGGGATTCGTTTGAAATTTGATTATTATATTGGAATTTGAATGTGTAATTCCCTATAGTTATGTTATCTTTTGCATAATTGATAATGGCTTTGGATGCCGAGAGGTAGTTTCTTCCTAATAATATGTCATAAGTAGGAGAAAAGTTGTGGCAATAAAATTTTTGTGTATTAGGACAGAGTTTACTACTTGCGAATGAAACGCTTTTTTTTAGCTCTATTATTCCGTTAATTGCTTGAACTTTAAGATGTTCTTTAGTTTCTGGGAAACTGAAAAAGTTTTTATTGATAAGATTTATGGAAGACCCTGTATCTATTATGCATTTTAAAGGGGTATTATTTAGAATGAGTCTGATGTGGGGATTTGTTCGGTTGGTGTTGCTTGGTCCGAGGCAGACTGATGAAAATTTTCCGACCAGTCCATTTTGGTCTCCCCACTGTTACTTTCTCTAGTTCTTTTAGTAGGTTGGTTAGGGAATAGATTTTGCTGTTGAGTAGTCTGTTGATAGTTTAGAGGGTTTTGTTGTATTCCCTGATTTAGTTTGTTGCTGAATTCGGTATAGAGTTGCTGGCTAGTGGAATTGTTCTGTTCTGCTGAATTATTATGTTTGTAATTTGTTTGATTTTGGGTTTGTTTGGAATTCATAGGATACTTGGGTTTGTCAGTGAATTTGTTTTCATATAAACCTTCCCTCTGAGCTACTTGTTTCAAATTAGACACTGTTGAAATATCGAATTTTGCTAAAGTCATGTATAGTCTGTCTGGTAGTTTCCTAGTGATGACCTCTTTTACAGTATTATTCATTGCATTCATATACAATGTAGTGTTGGCAGCATTGCCTTCTAATGTTAGCTTATTTACTATTATAAATGACTTATGCTCTAATTCTTCAATGAACTTACGAAGATTTCCGTTGAAATTGGTGTTGTACAAACGTCTTAGGAGTTCCTCGCAAGGTGTGTGGGTTTTAAATTCGGTGATCAGAGCTTCTGGCAGATTATTCCAGCCTCCAGGTTGAGTAAGTTGGGACACCCTTAGTGCCGCTCCAGAGAGTTGCATTTAAGTGGCTCCGTACATTAAGTTATGTTGACGTACGTCCCTCGTTAGATAAAGCTGCATAATATAATCGATCCGTCTGATGAAAGTGCTAAGTGCTGTGTTATCGCCGTCAAACGCAGGCACCTGCCTGATAGTTCCAGAGTCATGATGAGAATTTTTTTTTGCTGTGTAGTTTAGCACTTGTTTAAGTTTTTAAGTAGGTAGCTCACTGTTTCGATACACTTAATTGGCACGAAATTATGAGTGTGTTGTTGTTCTTTTGATCATATCACTTAATTGGATTGATCGTTTTAGTTTTTGGTTAATTCACTTTTAACTTGCACTTAGTTGGCATTTAATCGTGATTGGAAGATCGTTCTTTTTCGATTTTATCACTTATATTCGAACGGATCTAGTCTGTTAGCACACGCGAGGTCACGTGGTACTTTTGCGGATTGAAATCATGATCTTGTTTTCACCAAGTCAATCCTACCGGCTGCGCCAATAATGAGACCGACGTTATAGTTATTTAAAAAAAAAAATCTTTATTTATTAATAACTGATAACGGAGTACAATTGTATGTTCTTACTTGACGTAAATGTAGTTTAAATCTGGATTGAAACTGAACTACTGATTGGAAATTTGTTTGTCTTATATAGCTAGAAATGTATATCTAAAGTGGCGTGATCTTAGTTGAGTGAGTGGCCCGATCGCTCCTGATTCGTCACTCTTGGATATGCTGAATGTGCAGTTCCCACGAGAAGGGCTTGATGCGTTGGAGTGCGACTTGTTTATGTTATATGAGTAGCCGATGAGACGATTTGTTGCTGGGGCGATTTGTCTCTAAGTGGACGCTGGAGCGATTTGTTTCTAAGCGGACGCTGGAGCGATTTGTTTATGAGTAGTTGCTAGGGTGGTTTGTTTATGTTAAGTGATGAAGGGGTCGTGGCTTTTTGGTTTAAGTGTTGGTGGGTGCTTATGGATATATTACTATATATATATATATATATATATATATATAGAAAGAAAAAATTCTCATCCAAACAGTCTGGCCAAGCGCCTAGGTACTGCTTCAATCGCCGCACTTGCACTAGGGGAAAATTAAAACGACATCACCCTCAAGACCTGCTGGATCGTGTCTTGATATAAAAAATCTTCCCATTACCCATAAGAAATAAAATTTCAAATAAAATATCTTGTTATTGTCTTATTGTTATGTATTCCATGTTAAAATAAACATAGCTTTAAGTAGTAGTTTTTCCATTTAGATTAAGTTGCCTAAAAGGTAGCGGTACGTTAAGCTGTAAATAAACATTTAATTAAAAAAAACAAGTAAGAAGGCTCTAGTCGAGACTGCTCGACTACGAAATCCCCTGAACCCTGCAAAAAAGTGATACTCTTCTTCTTTACGCACTTGGAGGCGCGCGCTCTGCTAACTGCGCAGTTGCTGCTTTGTCTTGGGGGTGGGTTGGGCTGAACTTTGGACGCTTATAACTCCATTTCTAAATGGGCGATCTTCATGAAATTTGCAGAGTAGATCAAGAGTATATAAATCTACCTAAATTTGCCAAATTGCAAATCTCTAGTATTTGAAATGCGTTTTTTCCAAATTAGGGGCGAAGGGGGCGTGGCATCCAAAATCTGAAAACTACAAAATCTGCGTATCCATAATATCTATCTAAATATATAAAGTTGAAGTCTCTAGCTGTATGTAAATGTAAAATGTAAACGAATTTTCGATTTTTTATCGATAATTTGGAAATGGGACGAGTTATCGAAAAAAACAAAATAAACTCGTATTGCGTAGGTAACATACGAGTGTTCATGTGAAATTTCAGCTCTCTAGCTTTTGTAGTTTTCGAAATCTCGACGTTCATACGGACGGACGGACGGACGGACGGACGGACAGACGGACAGGGCTAGATCAACTTATTTTTTTATGCTGATCAAGAACATATATACTTTATGGGGTCTGCGACGTCTCCTTCTGCCTGTTACATACATTTTCACAAAACCATTATACCCTGAATTCCCATTTTCAATGGGTTCAGGGTATAAAAAAAAACAAATTAAAATTTGTTCGCGAGCTGCTCTTTTCAAAGCGTTTGCCATGCTCATGCAAAATATTAAGAATATTATTATTATTTGTATGTAGGGTATACCTACATGATATGCAAATTGGCGTGTGCCTTTCACGTAATTTTAATTGTGTGAACGATTTCGGTCGGATCCGATTTGCGGAGAAAGCATTGAATGCCCTTTTTCTTATCACCTCAATTTTTCTAATAAACTGCCTATTCCTGAATCATTTTTAATTTTTTTTAATTTAAGCTATTACTTTTTCCAATTTTTTTTTTCAGTTAGCCATTTGCTGTTCTTCCTTATTAAAATTAATATAAAACAAGTAAGAAAACTCTAGTCGAGAGTGCTCGACTAGATAATACCCTGAACTCAATTTTAATAAAATAAAATATTAATCTGCACTGTGGTTTGGTTTTTTGTAATTATCTTGAAAATGCATCAATTTTAGTGCTGAAAATGGCAAAAAAACTTCTTTATTTTGACAAATAGTTAAATATATTGCTCTTGATTAGTACTAAAATTAATCCGTTTTCAAGATAATTACAAAAAACCAGTGTCGACCGTGACAAAAAGTTGACTTTTCTGGAGAATTACCCATATGGATAAATCAGAAAGTATAGATAAGAATGTATGCGTGTAACGTTCAAAATGTACATATGTATGTACATGTATATATACATTGCATTGCCAAAAAAAATAATAGATGGCGCTTATATTAGTTGAAATTCGAAAAATGTTATATTATTAAATATCATTAAAAATAGACCCAACAAATAGACGTTCCTCGATTAACAGGCATTACCTTAATTAACACAGACACTTCATAATTGTAAAAGAAATATATCAATGCCACTCAAACTTGTAATAGCCATAATAAATAAGTTCACTGCTAAAGCGCCATCTATCAAGTTAAAATTTTTAGACCATGCTACACTAGTTTTGAATGTACATGTGGGCATACATATACATATGTATGTAGAAAAACCGCAGATGTCACGTTCTTTTGTTATTTGGGCAAACTTTCTGTTTATTATTTTCTGTTGACTTAACGGAACAAAATATAATTGAAACAAAAACACTATCAGAAATGATGCTATTAAATATTTGAAATTAAAAAAAACGCACTTATTCACAATTAGTTAAACTACTAACTGACTTTCAAAGGTATCAAATACAAAAGAATAAATAATAATAAAAAAGAAAAAAATAAAAAAAAAAAAAAAATTAAAAATAAGAAATTATGAAGGGCTTAGGCGAGGCTAGAACCTGCGACAGCCTAACATTCGGTGCATTTGTCTAGTCATCTGCACCACGGCTCACTTAAACGGCAGAGTAGCGAAAACGAATGAAATTCGCCATATACGAAAGAACACTAAAGCAGTGCCTGAAAATTCAAATACAATTCAAAGACAATTCTAACGCAATTCAAAAACAATTGTGATTCTTAGAATTTGCACGCATAGCAACATAGAAAACGGCCCAAGATTTTTTGTGTGTATATGTGCACACGCATACGAAAATTGATTTGCATTGCTCAACGTTGCTTGCATTTCCATTGTTATTTTAATTGTTTTAAAATTTTTAAAATATATAATGGAATGTAATGAGAGTTTCAGCATGATCTACATATTCTATTTGACATTTTAGGTTTTTTTTTTAGAAATAATAACTCTTTTGACTTTACATGCACAAATACATACATATATATGTATGTATGTACGATTGCAGCCACACGCTGATCTACGCTTGCACACATATACATACATACATACATACATATATATGTACATATGCATGTATGTATGTATGTATGTATGTATGTATGTATGTATATGTGCGCCCGCAATGCGTCTTGCTTTGTCGCTGCCTTGCTTGCTGCGCCACATGGGTTTTGATGACAAAACTTTATAGACTAATAATTCTGTTTCTAGATGGACAATCGTATTGATATGTTCAGATTAAGATTATGATATTCATATCTATATGCTAAACCAAACTGCATGTCTCTAGTATTTGAAATGAATTTTTTACACATTTGGGGGTGTGGGGGCGAATCGGGGACCGGAATCCAAAATCTGACAAAAACCGAAATTGTATTAAATTGGTATCTATATATATGCAGAAGACTTGGAGACTCTAACTCTAAAGATGAATTAGCTAGAATTTTATAACTGGTTCCCGATAATTTCAGTTATCGATAACTTAGCAAATATACAAGTTATCGAATTTCTGAAACAAACTCGTACTGCGCGGTCAATATACGGACCTAACACAAAAAGAATGAACTCTCTAGCTTTTGTATCTTCGGAAATCGACGCGTTCAAACATACGGACAGACAGACAGACGGACAGACGGACATGGCTATATCAACTTTTCTCGTCACCCTGATCAAGAATATATATACTTTATGGGGTCTGCCACGCCTCCTTCTGCCTGTTACATACTTTTAACAAAACCATTATACCCTGATTTCCCATTTTCAATGGGTTCAGGGTATAATGATCAAGAAGGAATTTTCTATGATCAAAACAAGAGTGGGTGGGGAAAACCATTCATTATATAAAGATGAATTTGCTGTAGCGTGCATGCAGTACAGAACAATTTTTTCTTTAAGTCTAGCGATGTATGGTTTCTTGTCGAAAATTTTCTTGCATGTGTCAAAATGCAGTTTAATCAAATTATAAAAATTGTCAGAAGGGGCTTTCAATTTTAAATAATGATTAATATAATGGAAGTTTTTATTGAGTATTAAATACTCAGAAGAACATTGCATTTCATCACATGATTTTAGAAGACTATTACAATCAGTTTTTTGCAACAGCTTGTGCAAAAGATACCCACCAAAATACCGCAATGCATTTTCATTAAAAGCATCTTGAATATTGCCTATAGTTGCATCTAATGCCAATTCTATTTCTAACTTATTGTCTATTTCTAACTCATTGCCAATATCTGTTGACAAATTCACGTCACATTGATCGTGAAATACAGATATTTGGGACCCGCTTTCTTTTATGATGTTAGCTTGATGAAGTCTGATCTTCATCTGGAATACAATTTCCAGAAACTGAAGCAGATGTCAACATTTTCATTGATAGCATTTTAGAAATTATTGTGTTAAATTCAAATACAGTTGGATTTGTATTTGTAACACCCCGACATCTAATTAAATAAAATAAATTTTCTAGCGGGTCCTGATTTAATTTGGAAGTGGCAACAAAGAAAGCATCTGTGTTGTCATTCCATATATTTTCCGCCAAAGCAATTACCGATGAGATTGTTACAATCATCCCAGCAATGCAATATACTTTGTATGGATAATGCAGATTTTGGAAGTAGTCACGCATTTCCAGAAGGTATTCGGGAACTACATTATTTTTTCTAAGGGCACACCTATAAGGATTGCTATCAAATAGTACAGACTATTTAAACCATCAAACAGTTTATTTACTTTTTCTATAAATATTGCCGTTGCAACTGCACTATCTTTGCAATCAGCAAATCCTCCCGAGTCCACAACTGTGCGTATCGCAGCAGCTACACTGTGGCTAAGTACCTGTGTGGCATAATTTACCTTCATTTTTTCAAAACAATTCGGACTGACATGTTTTGAGTTAATTTCGGACAAATTCGTGTTAGATTTTTAACCTCAACTTACAAATTATGAATTATATCCCAAGAAACTATGCCCTCTGGTGTGGAAATATTTCGCTTTAGAAGTATATTCCTAAGAGATTTAATAAGATGTGGTGCATCGAATATCGCGAATATTTTTTCCCCATTAATTTCAAAACTAGGATTGATTTGATGAATACCCCATCTATTAAAAACTGCTCTATTATTATCACAAACTACGGCTTTGACACTAAGCCCCAATGCTTGCGATAACCCTAAATGATACCCGCTAACTAAAACCAAATAAGCCATTGCTAGAGCGTCTCTGACAAAACTAAAGTAACGATCGAAAAATTCCCAATTCAGTCACAATTCTTAGAATATTCTGACATTCAAACTTTTGTATGCATACATAGAAAATTGTGTGTATACTCGTATAGTGTGTACATGTGTAAATCTGTATGTATGTGTAGGAAAAACGTTTGTTGCTTGCCATGTACGTTTCCTAATTGCCCAAATATTTCGTTAAATAAATGTTTATTAAATAAATAAGATGCACCTATGGGAACAAAGTATATCGCAGTTAGTTGCGCCTAACTGCAACGTTCTTACTTGTTTAAATTGTTGTCAAAGCTTAAAAGATTCGACAAATTTTCTTCCTCACTACTTTCACCCTGAACAGTTTGATTCTCCTGATCTGGGACAGATAACTTCTCAAACTCAACTAATACTTCATCTGAAGTTTTCTTTTCGTAGCTATAAGGGGTAATATCTTCTTCCTAACAATCTATTGAATAAACCTCCTCATTAAAGCTAGTAAGATTGAAGAGTGAAGGAAAATTTGGTTTACATAAATTTAAAGTTGGGACAGCATTACCTTTTAAATAGCGTATACCAATATATTTCTTTTCCAGTCCAAATTATTTGGTAAATTACACGCTTTAATCCACTTATTTAAAAGAAAATCTTTAGTTGGAAACGATCGAACTGGAAAATTAATAGAGCTTTTTCTATAACTTGCACCACACGTTTCAATAATGCATTTCCCGCCACTTCCTTGTGAATATTTTCTATTGACAATATTTTTCACACCACCACTTGATTTCATTACAATATTTCTTTCGGCCATAGTTTTAAAAAAAACTTATATAAATTTCGTAACGATTTTTAATAATATAAAAAACACAGAAGTAATAATAATAGGTAATTAATAGATCTTCACGAAAATCGTTCACACAATTAAAAGCGTGTGGCAATCGCGCGCCAATATTCCCACACTATGCACACACACACATAAATGTATATACATGTATTTCACATGTACACATGTAGATTGTAGTATGTTTAATAACATAATAATAATACCCGACGCAATGTAGAGTATTCTACATATAAATGCGTCATATGCTCAGTGCATGATAGTGTATACTACATGCGCACATAGTGACACTTTGTCGCTATGCATAAATATACATATCGAGCATAATAATTGAAATACGATCAGCCACTTATATGTGACTGATCGGCAGCGCGAGATATGCCGCGTCTGCATTTTGCCGCATGCCTAAAGTACATGCCGTATGTATATGCCCTATGCATATACATACATATATACATATATAAGCATACTACGCTCTCCCGCTCTGTCGCTGCGCTCAGCGGCAGAACTTCTTATATACAAATATTGTACTTAGCCTAAGACGATATATTCTTCAAAATAAAGAAACATTAATAATTTGACCACAAGACAGAGCTGAGGCTCGTGAACAATTTTTTAAATTATTACATGGCGACCGTGACAAGTGTCACGAACATGTAGAGTGTGAAAAAAAAAATTCTTTTAAAAAACAAAAACTAAAGTGAAACAACAGCCCATCGTCATGCCCGAGGGAGCTACGGTACGCAAGCACGGACACCATAATGCAACATCATCATCATAGCTGAAGCTGAACGCAAAAGAAATTAAGGAGCAGATCAAAAAGCTCGACAAGAAAGGCCGGACACCCCCGAAATTTAACACCGACCGTCCACAAGCATTGGAAACAACGACAAATCAAATCAGCAAGCACAAGGAACATGGAGTAGACTGAGTAAGTAGAGGTACTGAGCAATGCCGAAAAACAAGCGCAGCGGAGTAAATAAAAGGCTTAAAGAAAGAAAAGCCGAACTCCTTAAGCTGCTCAGCTCAGAGCTCAGCCTCTACTACTAAAATACAAAAAGAAATCACAGTAATCAACTCATATGTCTCCCATGTTCCAGAAGCAAAGAAGCCGATAAAAACAACAGCAAAAAAACAGTGCCCAGCGGACTGCCTGGGGCCACTAGACTCACCACACTGTGAGTATACGTGCATTGAAAGGACCAGCACCGGCGCCCCAAGAGCCTGTGCGACCAGCACCGGCCCCGCCAGCGCAACAAGCTGTGCCAAGGAACCGACAGTGCTACAGTGAGCACGCAACACGGACCGGCAGCGTTTCCAAGAACGCGCAACATTAATTAATTTAATTAGTTTTAAAATGCACTGCGATGCATAATTTATTAATAAGTCAAAAATTGTAAAACTGAGCGACAATTGGGTTGCCCGGTCTAGCGTATGGCCCGTAAAGCCATACAACTATTAGCCAGGAAGATCACTGCGTTGATCGAATAGGGTATTAAATTACAAACAAGTTTAAAAAAAAAAAGGGAAATTTAAGAAAAAAATGCATTAACTAATAATTAAAATTAAGAACACAATAAAAAAAAATTAAAAGAAAAAAATGCATTGAAAATAAATTAAAATTAATTAATTAAAATATCATACGACTTTAATGAATCAGAAAAGTATATATATAAAAAAAAAAATTTTTTTTCGTAATTGCATATATGATATTGAGAGAAAATAAAAAATATATATATATAGTTTTTCAAGTAAATGAATACAAACTCAATATCAAAGTTTGGTCCATCATTAGATTTTGACTTGTTAGGAAGTATGTTGGACCACAATTCAAAGGTAGCGGATTCAACCGCCAACGTGATTAATAACGTTGAAATATCAGCATCAGAACTTAGATTAATAACTATTTTACTTTTCATAATAGTCGTTCTACTCTTAGCGAATGCCTGCTCAAAACTTTACAAATTGCATAATAAATGCATAAAAAAGAAATATATGAGCAGAGCAAACGATTTAGATAAGGTCTAAATAAAAAAAAACAAGGATACTAATTTTTCCTTTTATAATTGTACACATCAAAATTAAAATTAAATTATTAAATAAGATAAGAATAATAATTCAAAAATTGGTCACGGAATGGATAAAAAAAAAAATAACATACAAACCAACTTTCAAAATTTTCGCATAAATGCACTTAGAATTCTCCACATGCACAAAGAATATATATCCATAACTCAATTCGAGAATGAATATATGGAAGTGCACAACGAGCAATTCAGCCCTTTAATAAACTGCGACAAGGTAGAAAAAGCACAGGTGCTAACTACGTTGCCGTATGTTAAAGTAAAATGCACTAAAGAGAATCACCCAATCCTAGGTACAACGACTACATGGTTAGTCCGTTTGCACAGATGATGCCATTGAAAAATGGAATGGCATCAGATAGTTAGTAGAATAAATTCGCATAAAGATAACTTTGAAAAATCTTACAAATGCATTAATAAAGATACGACAATACGAGTCGAGACACTAATTCACCATATCACAATTCTGGTATCAGAATATAATAACATAAGTGAATTAGCGTCTTCAGTTAAACACAGACTCACAACTGAGCACAATTCTCAGTGTATCAAAATATTACGTTCATTAATTGCAAGACTAGAAAGCATTAGTGCTAGACGTAATATAAAATTAAAAATCTCTACTAACATCTACTTTCCCATTGAATTTGATCCCGATCAATTCAGAGGAGTGGTTGAATCAAAACCAATGAGTGCCACCGAAGGCAACATTGAGACAAATACTGATTCACTAGTAGAGACAAACGTTAATATGGCCCAAACAGAAGTAGAATTTATCAGACTAGCCACATCTCTGGTCCCAGAGTTTGATGGAAAGCCTGAGAATCTACTAAGCTTCTTAGATTCATTAAAAAATTTCAGAGGTCAACACGAGCAAATAGCGGTGTGCCTCATTAAAACAAATCTTAAAGGGCATACAAGAAACCTAATAAGTACAGAAAACACAATTGATGACATAATTGCTCAATTGTCGAAAGAAGTAAAAGGAGAATCGGTAGAAGTAATATCTGCTAAACTCCTTAATCTTCAACAGAAAAATAAGACCGCTAACCAGTACAGCCAAGAGGTAGAAAAACTGGCAAAGGCCCTTGAAGGAGTCTATATTAGCGAAGGTCTAGGACATGCACTAGCAACCAAGTACACAACAAATTTAGCTGTAAAAGCCATGACACAAAACTGCACACTTGATAGGGTTAAACTTATCATGCAAGCAGGCACATTCACAAACATGAATGATGCTGTGTTTGTGAACATTTGCACGGAAGTAACAGGTCATGATAATACCGTCCTGTATTTATTAACAAAATTATTACATTAGATTATTAAGATGAGGCGACTAGAGATAGCGCAAGATGCTTGCGGGACGGCCGTAAAGCATTGCTTCGCAAGCGCATTGCACTATCTTAGGCTGGGACACCCCGTCTTCTTATCCGCTCAACTCTGCGGAGCTCCGTCATAATTGTGGCCGCGAAGGTGCTTGTAAGATTCCAAGCTGCCTCCGATTCCAGCATGGCGTTGACTATATTGCCCGCTCTAATGGAGCGGCCCACAGCCTCTTCCAGACAACACCTCTCCTCTTGGAAGCGTCCGCACTCAAATAAGACGTGTTTGGCATCTTCCACCAGTCCTCGTCCACACCAGGAGCATTCGTCCGTGTCCTCGTGGCCAAAGCGCTTCAAGTAGCTCCGGAAGCATCCATGTCCCGAGAGAATCTGCGTAAGATAAAAATTAACATCAGCGTGCTTGCGGTTTATCCATGGTGCAAGCTCAGGGATGAGCGTGTGAGTCCAACGCCCTTTTGTTGAGGTATTCCATCGTCTTTGCCATCGCGCAATGCTGTCCGCCCTGATAGCGTCGCGCCGATAGGCTCGTGCGTGTTCCGCTCCACGGCTTCGGCGACCAATTCCTCCAGTGGCACCATACCGGCAATAACAAGTGCCGCATCATCGGAGACTGTCCTAAAAGCGCAGCTGACTCTGATTGCGCTCAGTCTGTAGGTGGCACAAATGCCTCGGCTATAGCTCGGCGTTGCCATCGCTCTTGACCATAATGGTGCAGCATAGAGGATGACGGACGCTAATGACGCTCGTTAGGAGGAGACGTCGTTGTTGCCTTGGTCCCCGCGTGTTGAGTATAATTCTTGAGAGAGCTCTACAAGAATCAGCTGCCTTCTTATGCACATATTTTAAGTGCTCGCGGAAAGTTAATCTTGTATCTATCATGACGCCAAGATACTTTATTGCCCTCTTAGATGCGATGGTAACGCTGCCAATCTTTATATTGGCAGTTTCCACTCTCTTGCGACTGCTGACTAGGACGACTTCCGTTTTGTGCGCCGCTAGCTCTAGTCCAGCTCCAGCCAACCAGCTTCGTATGCGATTGATTCTTGCGCTGCACATAACCTCAGTATCTTTAAGCTCCTCTCCTATGGTGACGACTGCTACATCATCAGCAAAGCCAATGGTGAGCGCACCTGCTGGTAGAGGCCCCAGCACTGAGCCTTGGGGGACTCCAGCTGACACTATATGACTTTGGGGACCCTCACTCGTATTGTATATTAGTGTTCTTCCTCTGAAGTAGCTCCTCACTATCGCCCTGGCAGGTGGCTCCCCTATTGTGAACAGAAGTGCCGTATGATCGCTGCCCGTATAACTATCACAATGACTCCATGTTGCTTCCCGAAACAGGGATGAAGTGACAAAGTAATGTCAATTACAGATCCGTATCGAGCCCTACCGAAGGTGGACTCGTGGCCAGTATTGAGCAATGCAACATCTGCGCTGTTTGCCAGTACTGTTTGTTGCTGACGTTTTGGGACAGCTGGTCTGACAGTGATGAGGTTCACTGAGAAAGGCTACGTCTATAAATTTTTCTCTTACAGTCTGCTCTAGTAGATCTTGCGCAGCTATACAATGATTTAAGTTAAGCTGAAGAAACCTTAACATTTCATTTTACGCGCAGCTTCACGGTAGGATGGGCACTTGAAGCTGCCTGATGAATGGTCCGTCTGCTTTTCGCCTTTACGGACGCAGAGGCTACATTTGGGCGGCTTGGTGCATGCTTTTGCACTGTGACCCATCTCAACAGGCACCCTTCAGGTCACAGTCGCTAGCAAAGTTAGCGGCTATATGACCGTAATCGAGGCTTTTGAAGCAGCGTTTAGGCTGGTCCACGGCTCGGATACGGCATACTACCCATCCTATCCTAATTTTGGACAGCTCGAGCAGAGTTTTGGCTTTCCCAACTGGGGGAGCAACTGTAGCTCTTTGCTGTCCACCGTAAGCTGACCGAAGCGATTTAATAACCGCAATGGGGAGTGAGCTATCTTTCAACTCCACCCTAATTGCCTCTAGTATCTCCTCTTTGCTCGCTAGTTCATCAAGATCACGAATCTCAATGTGCGCCGTTTCGGTAAGTGTTTTAACTACCGCTCTGTCGCCCAATGCCTTGCCTACAGCCTCGTGAAGAGCCTCTGCACTATGCTCCGGCTTCCTGCTTAGTTGCAACGGGAGGTCCCCCTTAGCTGTCTTCCTGATCCCCTGAACATCGCCGCTCAGATGTTTTAAATTTTAAATTTGGGTCACTCTTAACTACGCGAAGCATGTCCGCATAGCTGCACCCACCTACGCCAATTGCGTCAGTTCTGGGCCGCTTTTGTATGGGCTTGCGACCCTTGACGACCGTCCAGCTACTCTTGCTAATCTGTGGGTCTGCTTGATTTGCATTCCTAGCTGCAGCACCTATTGCTATTGGTTCTACCGTTACGCTGCTGTTGGGCCTCGACTTTTTTGAAGGAGTTTTCCTCACTTCGGCGGCTACTTCCCTTGGCCGTTTGGGCGTATTGCTACTCTTTTGAGCACTAATGCTCGCTTTGTGGACTTTCTCCACTGCTTTCTTGGGCGGCGTGGTCTGCACCTCGCAGTTTTTAACTGTGCGGTCGCAGAACTTTTCGGCCGCCTTGTGAAGATTGACCAGTTTGGTCAACTCCTCTCTCATTAGGGCATTTATATGCCGCTGACCACCAAATAAGGCAGACAAGCCCTCTAAGGTAACTCCTATTTGAGCTAACGCTTCCTTTAGGGACTTCGGTGCCTGGCAAACAGCCACCGGGGACTGACTCAGTGCTACCGGCTGCGGCAACGCCCTCAGCTGTTGCTGCGGTGACCGCTGCAGCGAAGAGAGGCGCGCGAAAGCTTGCAACTCATCCTCCATCATGGCATCCATACTTGCTCCGACTACCACGGCGTGGAGCCTGTATTGGGCAATGACTACTAAAATTTGAATTTAGTGACCCCAGTAATTTAAAACTCAGCTTGCGACAGTCAGATCAAATGAATACAGGTTGCCCAAAAAAAAATCCTCAGAGAGATCTCAAAATAGCGACAATCTTTGATGCAATTAATCAACACTCGAGTCGGTACCACGACAGACTGTTGAGACACAGAAACCGGCTAGCAAACATGCTTAACACACACCGAACTCCAAGGAGGCTCAACCGCAGGCAACCACATGACCTAGTAAATAGGTTTCGTTATTATAAATCTAATTAAAAATTGTAATTATATTCATGTAAATATTGTAAATAATTAAGTAGTAGTGTAGTGTAAGAATAAGCAACAGCTAAACTTCAAGGAGGCCGGCGAGCCCATAAGGGAAAAAATTTTTTGAAGACAAAGCCCACAAAGGGATAATTGTAGTCCCGTATGGCTTATTAATAAACAGAAAAAAAAAAAACAAGTAAGAAGGCTCTAGTCGAGACTGCTCGACTACGAAATCCCCTGAACCCTGCAAAAAAGTGATACTCTTCTTCTTTACGCACTTATGAGCGCACGCTCTGCTAACTGCGCAGTTGCTGCTTTGTCTTGGGGGTGGGTTGGGCTGAACTTTGGACGCTTATAACTCCATTTCTAAATGGACGATCTTCATGAAATTTTCAGAGTAGATGAAGAGTATCTAAATCTACCTATGTGCCAAATTGCAAATCTCTAGTATTTGAAATGAGGTTTTTCCAAATTGGGAGTGAAGGGGGCGTGGCATCCAAAATCTGAAAACTACAAAATCTGCGTATCCATAATATCTATCTAAATATATAAAGTTGAAGCCTCTAGCTAAAACGGTGTAGAAGTTATACCCAAAAAACCTTAAAAATGTAAACGAATTTTCGATTTTATCGATAATTTGGAAATGGGACGAGTTATCGAAAAAACAAAATAAACTCGTATTGCGTAGCTAATATACGAGTGTTCATGTGAAATTTCAGCTCTCTAGCTTTTGTAGTTTCCGAAATCTCGACGTTCATACGGACGGAAAGGACAGACGGACAGGGCTCAATCAACTTATTTTTTTATGCTGATCAAGAATATATATACTTTATGGGGTCTGCGACGTCTCCTTTTGCCTGTTACATACATTTTCACAAAACCATTATACCCTGAATTCCTATTTTCAATGGGTTCAGGGTATAAAAAAAAAAAAGCTCAGCGAGACAATAGGAATAGGAATAGCCCGAAAAAATGCACTTTAGACTGCGTCTAGTAGTAGTAGTAGTTTAGTATGCAGTACTTTAACTACTGCAACTTCACCGTAGAAGTTAGGTTGCTGTCTTTGCTAAGACCAAGCTACTCAAAAAGGTTAATGAACAGCTGAATGTCCGCTGCAATTTCCAGCACTACTAACAGCTGTGCACCTGATTGTTATTATTTGTGCAAGTGTGACAATTGTGACACACAAGTGCAACGCTTTCCCGCCCTGTATCGAAAAAAAAAAGAGATGGAAAGCTAAAAGTGACGCTACTGCCCCCCCTCTCTTGCACCACACTCAGCCAAGCGAATACTTCGCGACGCCGCCACAAAGCGTTTAAACACGTTTAAGTGTTTATCTCGCAGTCTTTGGGATAGCTGAGTAAGTATAGTCCGCAGCATACACGTTGTCTTTAATTATTTCCACTTTCACAGCGAAAACAAAATATCGGATACTGGATCACGAAAACACCAACCGTACTCCGCGACAACGTCAACACTCTCTCAATAGCGAGGAAGTGTAAAAATGTCATCGGGAAATAATATTCGTTATGTACATCAACACTTTCATATCCTTTCCACAAATAATCATAAAAACGCTAACATTTTGCATGAGCATGACAAAGCCGTTTAAGAATTCGGTATATTCTTCGCTCAGAAGGGAACCAATGGGATCGCGTCGCGAGTCGAGAAGAAATTTCAATTTTTGTGAGCTGCTTGCTGTTTGTGCCAGCATACATATATTTTTGTGAGAAGAGAGCAGAGAGTAAAAAGCATAGGGCAGAAAGAGAAAGAGAGCAAGGGAAAGAGCGGCACATGTCAGGCCTTTTTGGAATATCGACAGTCACCGTCGAGCGCTCGAAGCGGAATGATTTTGCAATCAGCAATTTTTTTCTCCCGACCCTAAAAGTAAAAACCAAAGCAAATACGAAGTTGATGGGGTTCTAATGTCAAAAAATAAGTGTGCACATTAATTTGTTCCAGTTGTCCAGTCTATGTGTTGTATGGTTAGTGCTAATACGTAATACGAACGAGTAGTCGTGAAAAATTTTGTAATTTCCAAAATCTCGACGTTCATATGGGCAGACGGACGGACAGACGGACGGACAGACGAATAGGGCGATATCAACTTACGTGTGAAGTCTGCAACGTCTCATTCTGCCTGGTACATACATTTTCACAAAACCATTATACCCTGAATTCCCATTTTCATGGGTTCAGAGTATGAAAATGAAAAAAAGTACCGTTCCTAGTAAAATATGATGTTTAAGTTGCGTTTTTTTATTTCGCAAACAATTAATGAACATTCTGTATATGTACGTAAATATGGTTATTAAAATGATGACCTAAAAATGAGCGAGATATAATTTTTTAAATATTTTTATCGATTAAAATCGATCTTAGCTCGTCGCCCGGGTATGAACAATCCCTGAACTAGACTTAACATTTGTTAGAGACCCCTATGTATTACGCGAACGTCGTACTTGTTTAAAAATATCGATAAGTACTTTAATGTTATCCGGTAAAAGACCAATATGCAGTCAGTTGTAAAAGTATGGCTTCATATCTTTATAACTAGACTCAAAATGATAAATTTGTATCCCCTTGATGAGCACCACGACTAGAATTTTCTTAATTTTTTTAAATTATTTAGCAATATGAAATTCTCCTATGTTTTTAGGAGACCCTCTGGATACGATCGAACTCGCAATGCTGTAATAGGCAATCAAGATTTCGAATTCAAATTGGAAGGAAGCTTATACAACGAAAGCGATTCGAGTCCAATAAACAATCTTTAAAAGCACTAACCACAACACATTGACTGGACAGCTGGAACAACCGATTGTGCACACTTATTTTTTTAAATTGGCTACCACTCAACTTCGTATTTGCTCGGGTTCTTACTTTGAGGTTCGGGGGACAAGTGATACTCGACGATTGTGATTATCACATCACAGACGTACACATATGTATGTATGTGCGTATGCAAGCTCACAATAGCTACATAACCCAACATCAACTGCTGTTAGTTAATAGTACTACAGGCATCAAGAATATCGCACACAAGCACATAAATGCCTACACATATAGCGAGGTAGTGTATATGTGTGTGTGTATGGTCATCGGGCAATAATATTCTTTATGCAAAGTTGCAGTTGGGTGCAACCAAATGCGTGATACTCTGTTCCCGTAGGTGCATTTTACTATTTAATAAATGAAATATTTGGGCACTTAGCAAACGTACATGGCAAGCAACAAACATTTTCCCTATACATGAATATACATGAATTGCGATTGAATTGTGAATATTTTTCGGCGCTATTCGAGCTAGAGACTTGAAATTTAAACATATACTCATATATGCTCTCGAATTATTAAGTGTAAAAATTTTCCCGATCCGCCCACTGGGGCGGTGGCAAGCCGGAAAATTCTTGCGCCCGTATGCCAGTAATCATACTAGTTACTACTAGAGCTAGATAATTGTAATTTGGAATGTATACTCACGGTAACAACCCAAGTTTAAAAAGCTATTGCGGATATATCTACGCCCTTTGAGACCGTGGTAGATCGGGCAAAACGTATCTTCTACACCTTTAAAACTAAAACGCTGAAATGTGGCATGTGAGTTAATGTTATGATTCGTGGGGGGGGCGTGGAAAATCGGACCTGAATTTTCAAATTGTGTTATATTTTGAACAATATTGACACTAGGACTCTAAATTTGGCATGTATACTCTGGTAGTCAACCTAAGATCAATAATCTATTGTAGATATATTTACGCCACAAACCACAAAAGTTTATATCTTATACAGCCTTAGAGCTTGAAGCTTTAAAATTTGATGGTTCAGTTAGTAATGGCCTCCTCTATCGATGACCCAAAAATAATTTTGGAGCCTCTTGGGGACGTGGCATATCGAAAAATGCCCTGTAATTTTTGGAGTGTAAGCAACTAAATTTTGCAGTTATATTACCCTCGGCTCTTACTAAGAACTTTTAAAATACCCGGGTTCAAGTCCCGCTGGAAACACTTTGTTTATTAATTGAAAACTTATCAATTTTATTTATTTAATTCATTAATATTTTTATATTTATGTTAAAAAGCTTTCTGTCATCTTAGCAATTACTACTAAGCTATTTGTATGCAGGAACTATGCAGTTAGCCACAACAAACTTCTTTGAGTAGATATATGGGCGTAGATATATCCGACGTAGCTTTTTGTAGTTGGGTTGTCGACGCGAATATACATACCTGTTTGTAGGGTAGGCTTCGGCAATGGGTAAAGAAGTCGCAGGTTACTTTTTAAGAGAATAATTTTATTTTAAACGTATATTTAGGTATAAAGTAGTGCGAACAGAAAAAGAATGTAGGAAGAATATCCTAATCGCCGATTGCAAACCAGTAGGACAACTGGAGTGGCAGTTATTCTATTAACAGCGCATAATACTGTTAATGGCATAGCATGACGATGTGTGGAAGGAGTAGTTCTTGTTATTGAAATCTGACATTAACAGACTCCCACAATGCAGGGATTGCAAAATTAAAGCAAAGTGGTGATCGCCTCTCTAGGAGCCGAGGCGGGGTACAGCTCTGATCCACGGAGATGCAGGCCACATGTTTTGCACCCTCCATTGCTACGGCAGGATTGCCCAGAGTGCTCGTGAGCCAAGCAATTCGTGCAGCACTTGGTTGTAAGTACCGCACGAATCCGTTTCTTCGTCGGAAGTTCCAGGAATCGTCGGTAGATCCGGAGTGCGTGGACTCCTCTGCACACGCGACACCAGAAGGAATTGGCGCTGGATTGTGGGCTGCCTTGGGATGAAGAAAGAATGAGAAAGAAGTAGGAAGATGAATTGCTTGAGGTGTAGGGACTGAATGAAGAATATCAACGGAGCGTTTCGAAACCGACGAAAACTTGTGTTGGGAAGGAGGAGACAGTTTCCGGTGGCGTTTGCGTAAGTGGGCCTGTAAGTACCCAACCGAAAACAGTCTCTAGATCTAGTAGAGGTCTACAAATTTGAGGTGGCAACCTCCCTGCATAATAGACACAACGATATCCGATATCCGATATGATAAGGATATCAATTTCCGAACTCTTGTAAAACTCGGGGTCAGCTAACTGAATATTCGGAAAAATGTTCAACAAGTGTTGCGGAATTGGAGACAAAGGGAGATTGCCGACAAAGTTTGGGACTACGAGAGCAGAAGCTTTAACTCTCAATGTCGGTTTCAACGGAGAACCAATATCAAAGTTGCAAAGCTTTTGGGCGTTGGCCGTAATCGCTTGATTCATGATGCTGGAAATCTGCATTTTTATGGATGTGAAATGCAACTTGATTTTACGGAATAATCGCCCAGAAATGAAAGTTGTTTCGGAACCTGAGTCGACTAAAGCACGGGTGGGATAGATAGCTCCTGTAGGATCAGGAGCGTTTTTCAGTCCAGAATGAGTTTCAGAGTATGGGGGTGTTATTCTACTAAACTCATGAGCCGTATATTAAACTCAGCACATCATAGATGCAACGTTTATTCATCGAGTCCTTTTTTTATAACTAAATTACAGAAACGTATGAGCAAGCGCAGCTTGCTTAAAGTTAGGAGAATGAGTGTAAGTGAGAAGAGTTTAAGAATGTAAAGAGAGACAATTAGTTAGGGTGGTCCCAAATCTAAGAATATACATAGGTATAAAATTGCATGTGAACAAATATTAATGATTTTGACCCAACATCCCGGCCCCGTTGAATGTCTCAGTCTTTCAAGAGACAGGAAGTAAAGCTAGTTTGTGAATTGGTCTCCGGATTATGCCCTTTGTAGTGCGGACATCTACAACTCGTACTCGTTGACCTCATCCAGGAATTGTAGCTGTAATGCGACCCATTATCCACTTCTGAGAAGGCATGATGTCCTCATGTATGAGAACCATGTCACCGATAAAGATACTGGGCGCTTGTTGGTCCACTTAGAGCGTACGTTCAGCTCGTTAAAGTAGTCTGCCAACCAGCGTCGCCAAAAATGTTGTTTGATACCAGTTATCAAACACCAGCGGGCTAAAGATGTCAGCCTTTCCTCTTCCATGTTGTGTTCAGGTAATGCCCGCAAGGAGTCTCCAAGTAGGAAGTGACCAGGTGTCAGAGCACCCAAGTCACTTGGATCTGACGACAGTGGGGTGAACGGGCGCGAGTTGAGAATGGCTTCTGTCTCCGCTGTGATTGTGGTCAATTCCTCAAATGTGTAGAGAGAGTTGGCGAAAGTTTATGAATTCATTTGCGCAAAAACTAATTATTGATTGTTGATTTTCTTGCTTGAAGAAGTAGTTCCGAAGATCCTTTAGTTGATTGCATGCTCCGGTGAAATTTGTGGCGTTATCGCAGAATATATCCACAGGCAATCCACGTCGTGCAATCATGCGCCTCAAAGCGGCTAAGAAAGCATCCGTTGAAAGGTCAGTTACCACCTCGATATGTACTGCCTTGGTGGCGAAGCATACGAATATGCCAATGTAGGCCTTACGAGGTGCCTTGCCCTGTATGCGAAGATAGACGTTGACTGGTCCACAAAAGTCAACTCCACAGTGAGCAAAAGGTTTCGATGCAGTCAATCGCTCTACAGGCAGGTTTCCCATGAGTTGCTGTTGCAGCCTTGGCTTGTAGCGCACACAGTGCACGCATTTCCTGACAATAGAGCGAGCCAAGCATTGACGATCCAGCGACCAACGCAGCAAGTAATAAAAATGTAACGTGAGACGTGAGAAGGGCTTAAAGATCGAAAAGGGACACTTGACAAACATCTGTGTACTTGTGTGCATGGAATTAATTGTAGCCTTCCAGTGCCTGGAAGTATTTTTAAAGGTATATAAGCAGGAGGATTTTAAGAAATAAACAGTTCAATTTTTGAATTCGGCAATTGTGGAGTGTTTTAACATTTTGGTCCTTCGGCGTTCCCTGTTGTTTTCCCCCACCAGTGGTAAGAGACACAGAGAAGGAACCAGCGTCTTTGTGCTGTGAGTTAATACAAATACCTCATAAAAGAAAATTTTGTTATATTGCTCTGTTCTCCCCCACCAGAGGTAAGAGGCAAAAAGTTGAAGTCCGTATCTCAAAAATAAAAAGGTAGCGGACAACTTTAATAAGTCCAAACAGGACATAAAAAAAAAAACAAAAAAAAAGTGCCCAAAAATAATTTGTAGTGCGAATAAGTCCGTACCCCAAAAATAAAAAGGGAACGGACAACTTTAATAAATCAAAATAGGACATTAAAAAAGTGCTCAAATTTAAAAAAAGAAAGTTTGCAGTGCGAATAAGTCCGTACCCCAAAAATAAAAAGGGGGGCGGACAACTTTAATAAGTCCAAACAGGACATACAAAAAAAAAAAAAATGCCCAAATAAAAAATAATAAAAACTTGCGATGAAGTCCGTATCCCCAAAAATAACAAGTAAGAAGGCTCTAATCGAGACGGCTCGACTACGAGATAACCCTGAACCTGCAAAAAAGTGATACTCTTCTTCTTTACGCACTTAGAGGCGCGCGCTCTGCTAACTGTGCAGTTGCTGCCGTGGTTTGGGGGTGGGTTGGGCTGAACTTTGGACGCTTATAACTCCATTTCTAGATGGATGATCTTCATTAAATTTTCAGAGTAGATTAAGAATCTAAATCTATCTATGTGCCAAATTGCAAGTCTCTAGTATTTGAAATGCGTTTTTTTTTCAAATTGGGGGCGGAGGGGGCGTGGTATCCAAAATCTGAAAACTACAAAATCTGCGTAGCCATAAAATCTATCTAAATATGTAAAGTTGAAGTCTTCAGCTAAAACGGTGTAGAAGTTATACCCAAAAAACCTTAAAAATGTAAACGAAATGAAAATGGGATGAGTTATCGAAAAAACAAAATAAACTCGTACTGCGTATGTAACATACGAGTGTTCATGTGAAATTTCAGCTCTCTAGCTTTTGTAGTTTCCGAAATCTCGACGTTCATACGGACGGACGGACGGACGGACAGACGGACAGGGCTAGATCAACTTATTTTTCGATGCTGATCAAGAATATATATACTTTATGGGGTCTGCGACGTCTCCTTCTGCCTGTTACAGAAGAAGATTAAGAAAGTCGTAATTTTAATTTGTTTTATATTACGAATAAGATTAAAAAAAAATGCTGTCAGAAAAAATTAAAGCACTGTTGAAAAAACAATCGGACTTAGTGTCCAGATTAATGAAACTAGACTTATCAGAGGATATAAGGCCACCTAGCAACATATTAAAAGACCTAGGCAGGTTACAGAATGAGCTAGAGAATAACAATACAATGTTGTTAAAAGTGAGGGTAATAGACAACCCATATTTTAACAATAAGGAGTTTAAGAAAACGGTAAAAACAATAAAAGAGATAAAAACAGAAATTTTGAGTAGCGGAAAACAGATAAAAGAAGAAATTAGGCAGATATGAATGGTTACAGTTCATGAAGAGGCAGAATTTGAAAACAAAGTCGATCAGATAAGAAAATACTTAATAGAAACAAATGAGGATATTGCGAAATCAAATGTAGGGGTTTTCGAAATTCAAAATAAGATTGTATTTTTATGGAATAGAATTTCGAAACATATACAAGAGCTTCAACCCAAATATGAAGCAAACAAAACGTTTGAAGATCGAACTAGAGTTCGATATTCAAAATACAATCAGCGCATTAGACGCAAAGAAAAGTTCCCCAATTCAACCCACTATCCAAGAAAAGGGGGATAATCTCCCTGGACTACCGAGAATGCAAGTCCCAATATTCTTTGGTGATGCTAAAGATTGGGACTCATTCGCTCAGCTGTTTAGCGACCTTATCGACCAAAGACAGGAGCTAACTTCTGCCATAAAATGTAGCTATTTAAAAACCTCATTACGAGGAGAAGCAAAGAGCATGGTTGCTCACCTATTAACAGGGTCCGCAGATAACTATACCGTAGCTTGGGGGTATTAATTAAAAGATACGAAAATAAAAGAAAAATTTTTTCGGTACAATTTAACCGAATATTAGAACTCCCAAATTTAGATATTGACTCATCCAAAAGTATCAACAACTTCATACACACAATCAATGAGTCAATTCACATAATTAAAAATAAAGCTCAACTCTCAAACGAAGTTGACAAAATGTTTGCACATTTAATACTAAGAAAATTTAGTAAAGAGGCTCTTCAATTATATGAAAGCCAAATAAAAAAGACAAAGGACATACAGTTGCCGACTGACGTAATGGACTTTTTAGATCAGAGGTATTACTCAACGTCCGCATCAAATAAAGAAGAAAAGAAAGTCTTCAGAAGCACTACCAATGTGCAATATTGTCCGATATGCAAAGCAGTAGGCCACAGAGCCACGCAATGCAAAAAATTTAAAGCAATGAATCCAAGTGAGAGGCTAGACATTGCTAAAAAGACATACTTATGTCTAAAGTGTTTAAAACTCTCAAACTCAAATCGGTGTAAAAGTAACATAACTTGTTGCTTTTGCAACAGAGATCATCACACAATGCTACATTAAAATATAAATAAAGACAGGGTAAATACAGTAATGGCAAATGAAAAGGCCTTATTAGCCACTGCAATAATCAAAGTAAAACAAGCAAGGAGAACTATATTGATTTAAGAGCATTGATAGATAGTGGGTCTCAAAAAACGATTATAAACGATGAGGAGGCCGCACAGTTATTGAATTTACCCCGAATCAGAAATGAGACAGAAATAAGTGGAATATCAGCAGAAAACACTTGTAAGTCTAAATACAAAGTAAAACTAGATATAAAAACAACAGAATCAAAAAAAGAGCAACTCAAGGTTGAGGCCATCATAGTATCAAAATTAATGAAAGCCCTCCCAGTAGACAAAGTAGATGTAGATACAGCTAAATGGCACAGTTACAGTTTAGCTGATCCCCAATTTTATAAGCCAGGTCGAGTAGACATGATTAAAGGCGCAGACTTATACGCACATGAACTAAAAAATGGAATAGTAAAAATAGATGGATTACTCGGGAAGAATACAAAATTTGGATGGATTATATCGGGTTGTACAAAATCTAGAGGAAAATCAACAATAGTAGCAACAAGTATAGCAATAGAAGAAGATGAAAATGACGAGGAAACTGAATTTAGTGAAAATAATTTTTTGAGTACAACAAAAAAGGATGAAATGGGACGCTATATCGTAACAATTCCATTCAAAAAAGAAAATAAATTAGGAGAAACTAAGCCACAAGCAATAGCTCGGTTTCTTAGCTTAGAACGAAAACTACAAAAAATTAAAAATTAAAAGCAGATCATACGAATTTCATGAATGAATATCTAAATTTAGGACATATGATTCCTACAAATAAAGAAGGAAAATATTATTTGCCACATCAGGCAGTGTTAAGGGACAGTAGTCTAACAACAAAACTTAGAGTAGTCTTTGACGCATCTGCAAAAACAACAAATAAGAAAAGTCTAAGCGATATTATGTGGACTGGACCAAGGGTTTAAAAAGATATATTTGACATTATATTAAAATGGCGACGCTGGGAATATGTAGTGTCAGCAGACATTGAGAAAATGTATAGGCAAGTCAAAATTGCAGAAGATAACCAAGAATTTCAATATATTGTTTGGAGAGATTCTCCAAAAACAAAATTAAAACTTTAAACTTACAACCATCACTTATGGTACTGCATCAAAAATATATGATCCTTTAGGATGGTTATCACCAGTAACCATAATAGGGAAACTGTTCATGCAAAAACTATGGCTAACTGATCAAAAATGGGATGAAGAATTATCCGATGAATAAAGCAAGGAATGGATATTGTTTCAAGATAATTTAATACATCTACAAAACATAAGAATACCTAGGTGGGTAAAAACCCAGAGAGACATTGAAGTACAGCTTCATGGATTTGCTGATGCTTCCGAAAAAGCATACGCAGCAGTAGTATATCCCAAAGTAGGCATTTCAGTTATGATATTGGCAAGCAAAAGTTCATCCAAAGAAAAACAGGAAAAGTATTCCTAAGCTAGAACTATTCGCAGCCCATCTACTCACAAAACTCATTTCGAAAATTAAAATCGACTTGCAAATCTATGCATGGATTCTACCATCACGTTGGCTTGGATTGAGAATGGATTGAATAAAAATAAACTCATCAGAAAAAGAACGGATGAAATTAGGAAAATGTCAGAAATTAAGTGGAATCATGTTAAATCAGAATATAATCCAGCAGATTTAGCGTCTAGAGGAATAAATACATATATATTAGTAGAAAGCGAAATTTGGTGGAAGGGGCCAAAATGGTTAACCGAAACAAAAAAACAATTGGCCAAATTAGAAGAATATGTAGAGGAAGAGAAAATAATGGTTAACACTATGCTACAAACAGAGAAAATAACATAATAAGTTAATTAATAAAACGATATTCTTGCATTCAAAAATTACAAAAAGTTGTAGCCTTTGTTGTCAGATTTATTAAAATCATAACAAAAAACAAGCCAAAAACCACCACAGTATATAACAGTGGAGGAGTTCAAAAACGCTAAGACAATAATTATTAGGCAGCAACAAGCACTTCAGTTTAGAACAGAAATAGGAAGGCTATTGGTAAAAAAGCAATTGGAAAGTAAAAGTAAAATAATTAGCTTGAACCCATTTTTGGACGAAAAAGGAATACTTCGTGTAGGGGGAAGATTAGAAAATGTGAGTATTGGATTTGACGTAAAGCATCCTATTATTCTTGACAAATGTGCATTTTACTATTTAATAAATGAAATATTTGGGCACTTAGCAAACGTACATGGCAAGCAACAAACATTTTCCCTATACATGAATATACATGAATTGCGATTGAATTGTGAATATTTTTCGGCGCTATTCGAGCTAGAGACTTGAAATTTAAACATATACTCATATATGCTCTCGAATTATTAAGTGTAAAAATTTTCCCGATCCGCCCACTGGGGCGGTGGCAAGCCGGAAAATTCTTGCGCCCGTATGCCAGTAATCATACTAGTTACTACTAGAGCTAGATAATTGTAATTTGGAATGTATACTCACGGTAACAACCCAAGTTTAAAAAGCTATTGCGGATATATCTACGCCCTTTGGGACCGTGGTAGATCGGGCAAAACGCATCTTCTACACCTTTAAAACTAAAACGCTGAAATGTGGCATGTGAGTTAATGTTATGATTCGTGGGGGGGGCGTGGAAAATCGGACCTGAATTTTCAAATTGTGTTATATTTTGAACAATATTGACACTAGGACTCTAAATTTGGCATGTATACTCTGGTAGTCAACCTAAGATCAATAATCTATTGTAGATATATTTACGCCACAAACCACAAAAGTTTATATCTTATACAGCCTTAGAGCTTGAAGCTTTAAAATTTGATGGTTCAGTTAGTAATGGCCTCCTCTATCGATGACCCAAAAATAATTTTGGAGCCTCTTGGGGACGTGGCATATCGAAAAATGCCCTGTAATTTTTGGAGTGTAAGCAACTAAATTTTGCAGTTATATTACCCTCGGCTCTTACTAAGAACTTTTAAAATACCCGGGTTCAAGTCCCGCTGGAAACACTTTGTTTATTAATTGAAAACTTATCAATTTTATTTATTTAATTCATTATATTTTTATATTTATGTTAAAAAGCTTTCTGTCATCTTAGCAATTACTACTAAGCTATTTGTATGCAGGAACTATGCAGTTAGCCACAACAAACTTCTTTGAGTAGATATATGGGCGTAGATATATCCGACGTAGCTTTTTGTAGTTGGGTTGTCGACGCGAATATACATACCTGTTTGTAGGGTAGGCTTCGGCAATGGGTAAAGAAGTCGCAGGTTACTTTTTAAGAGAATAATTTTATTTTAAACGTATATTTAGGTATAAAGTAGTGCGAACAGAAAAAGAATGTAGGAAGAATATCCTAATCGCCGATTGCAAACCAGTAGGACAACTGGAGTGGCAGTTATTCTATTAACAGCGCATAATACTGTTAATAACATAGCATGACGATGTGTGGAAGGAGTAGTTCTTGTTATTGAAATCTGACATTAACAGACTCCCACAATGCAGGGATTGCAAAATTAAAGCAAAGTGGTGATCGCCTCTCTAGGAGCCGAGGCGGGGTACAGCTCTGATCCACGGAGATGCAGGCCACATGTTTTGCACCCTCCATTGCTACGGCAGGATTGCCCAGAGTGCTCGTGAGCCAAGCAATTCGTGCAGCACTTGGTTGTAAGTACCGCACGAATCCGTTTCTTTCGTTTCGGAATTGGAGACAAAGGGAGATTGCCGACAAAGTTTGGGACTACGAGAGCAGAAGCTTTAACTCTCAATGTCGGTTTCAACGGAGAACCAATATCAAAGTTGCAAAGCTTTTGGGCGTTGGCCGTAATCGCTTGATTCATGATGCTGGAAATCTGCATTTTTATGGATGTGAAATGCAACTTGATTTTACGGAATAATCGCCCAGAAATGAAAGTTGTTTCGGAACCTGAGTCGACTAAAGCACGGGTGGGATAGATAGCTCCTGTAGGATCAGGAGCGTTTTTCAGTCCAGAATGAGTTTCAGAGTATGGGGGTGTTATTCTACTAAACTCATGAGCCGTATATTAAACTCAGCACATCATAGATGCAACGTTTATTCATCGAGTCCTTTTTTTATAACTAAATTACAGAAACGTATGAGCAAGCGCAGTTTGCTTAAAGTTAGGAGAATGAGTGTAAGTGAGAAGAGTTTAAGAATGTAAAGAGAGACAATTAGTTAGGGTGGTCCCAAATCTAAGAATATACATAGGTATAAAATTGCATGTGAACAAATATTAATGATTTTGACCCAACATCCCGGCCCCGTTGAATGTCACAGTCTTTCAAGAGACAGGAAGTAAAGCTAATTTGTGAATTGGTCTCCGGATTATGCCCTTTGTAGTGCGGACATCTACAACTCGTACTCGTTGACCTCATCCAGGAATTGTAGCTGTAATGCGACCCATTATCCACTTCTGAGAAGGCATGATGTCCTCATGTATGAGAACCATGTCACCGATAAAGATACTGGGCGCTTGTTTGGTCCACTTAGAGCGTACGTTCAGCTCGTTAAAGTAGTCTGCCAACCAGCGTCGCCAAAAATGTTGTTTGATACCAGTTATCAAACACCAGCGGGCTAAAGATGTCAGCCTTTCCTCTTCCATGTTGTGTTCAGGTAATGCCCGCAAGGAGTCTCCAAGTAGGAAGTGACCAGGTGTCAGAGCACCCAAGTCACTTGGATCTGACGACAGTGGGGTGAACGGGCGCGAGTTGAGAATGGCTTCTGTCTCCGCTGTGATTGTGGTCAATTCCTCAAATGTGTAGAGAGAGTTGGCGAAAGTTTATGAATTCATTTGCGCAAAAACTAATTATTGATTGTTGATTTTCTTGCTTGAAGAAGTAGTTCCGAAGATCCTTTAGTTGATTGCATGCTCCGGTGAAATTTGTGGCGTTATCGCAGAATATATCCACAGGCAATCCACGTCGTGCAATCATGCGCCTCAAAGCGGCTAAGAAAGCATCCGTTGAAAGGTCAGTTACCACCTCGATATGTACTGCCTTGGTGGCGAAGCATACGAATATGCCAATGTAGGCCTTACGAGGTGCCTTGCCCTGTATGCGAAGATAGACGTTGACTGGTCCACAAAAGTCAACTCCACAGTGAGCAAAAGGTTTCGATGCAGTCAATCGCTCTACAGGCAGGTTTCCCATGAGTTGCTGTTGCAGCCTTGGCTTGTAGCGCACACAGTGCACGCATTTCCTGACAATAGAGCGAGCCAAGCATTGACGATCCAGCGACCAACGCAGCAAGTAATAAAAATGTAAAGTGAGACGTGAGAACGGCTTAGCGATCGAAAAGGGACACTTGACAAACATCTGTGTACTTGTGTGCATGGAATTAATTGTAGCCTTCCAGTGCCTGGAAGTATTTTTAAAGGTATATAAGCACTAGGATTTTAAGAAATAAACAGTTCAATTTTTGAATTCGGCAATTGTGGAGTGTTTTAACATTTTGGTCCTTCGGCGTTCCCTGTTGTTTTCCCCCACCAGTGGTAAGAGACACAGAGAAGGAACCAGCGTCTTTGTGCTGTGAGTTAATACAAATACCTCATAAAAGAAAATTTTGTTATATTGCTCTGTTCTCCCCCACCAGAGGTAAGAGGCAAAAAGTTGAAGTCCGTATCTCAAAAATAAAAAGGTAGCGGACAACTTTAATAAGTCCAAACAGGACATAAAAAAAAAAAAAAAAAAAAAAAGTGCCCAAAAATAATTTGTAGTGCGAATAAGTCCGTACCCCAAAAATAAAAAGGGAACGGACAACTTTAATAAATCAAAATAGGACATTAAAAAAGTGCTCAAATTTAAAAAAAGAAAGTTTGCAGTGCGAATAAGTCCGTACCCCAAAAATAAAAAGGGGGGCCGGACAACTTTAATAAGTCCAAACAGGACATACAAAAAAAAAAAATGCCCAAATAAAAAATAATAAAACTTGCGATGAAGTCCGTATCCCAAAAATAACAAGTAAGAAGGCTCTAATCGAGACGGCTCGACTACGAGATACCCTGAACCCTGCAAAAAAAGTGATACTCTTCTTCTTTACGCACTTAGAGGCGCGCGCTCTGCTAACTGTGCAGTTGCTGCCGTGGTTTGGGGGTGGGTTGGGCTGAACTTTGGACGCTTATAACTCCATTTCTAGATGGATGATCTTCATTAAATTTTCAGAGTAGATTAAGAATCTAAATCTATCTATGTGCCAAATTGCAAGTCTCTAGTATTTGAAATGCGTTTTTTTCAAATTGGGGGCGGAGGGGGCGTGGTATCCAAAATCTGAAAACTACAAAATCTGCGTATCCATAAAATCTATCTAAATATGTAAAGTTGAAGTCTTCAGCTAAAACGGTGTAGAAGTTATACCCAAAAAACCTAAAAAATGTAAACGAAATGAAAATGGGATGAGTTATCGAAAAAACAAAATAAACTCGTACTGCGTATGTAACATACGAGTGTTCATGTGAAATTTCAGCTCTCTAGCTTTTGTAGTTTCCGAAATCTCGACGTTCATACGGACGGACGGACGGACGGACAGACGGACAGGGCTAGATCAACTTATTTTTCGATGCTGATCAAGAATATATATACTTTATGGGGTCTGCGACGTCTCCTTCTGCCTGTTACAGAAGAAGATTAAGAAAGTCGTAATTTTAATTTGTTTTATATTACGAATAAGATAAAAAAAAATGCTGTCAGAAAAAATTAAAGCACTGTTGAAAAAACAATCGGACTTAGTGTCCAGATTAATGAAACTAGACTTATCAGAGGATATAAGGCCACCTAGCAACATATTAAAAGACCTAGGCAGGTTACAGAATGAGCTAGAGAATAACAATACAATGTTGTTAAAAGTGAGGGTAATAGACAACCCATATTTTAACAATAAGGAGTTTAAGAAAACGGTAAAAACAATAAAAGAGATAAAAACAGAAATTTTGAGTAGCGGAAAACAGATAAAAGAAGAAATTAGGCAGATATGAATGGTTACAGTTCATGAAGAGGCAGAATTTGAAAACAAAGTCGATCAGATAAGAAAATACTTAATAGAAACAAATGAGGATATTGCGAAATCAAATGTAGGGGTTTTCGAAATTCAAAATAAGATTGTATTTTATGGAATAGAATTTCGAAACATATACAAGAGCTTCAACCCAAATATGAAGCAAACAAAACGTTTGAAGATCGAACTAGAGTTCGATATTCAAAATACAATCAGCTCATTAGACGCAAAGAAAAGTTCCCCAATTCAACCCACTATCCAAGAAAAGGGGGATAATCTCCCTGGACTACCGAGAATGCAAGTCCCAATATTCTTTGGTGATGCTAAAGATTGGGACTCATTCGCTCAGCTGTTTAGCGACCTTATCGACCAAAGACAGGAGCTAACTTCTGCCATAAAATGTAGCTATTTAAAAACCTCATTACGAGGAGAAGCAAAGAGCATGGTTGCTCACCTATTAACAGGGTCCGCAGATAACTATACCGTAGCTTGGGGGTATTAATTAAAAGATACGAAAATAAAAGAAAAATTTTTCGGTACAATTTAACCGAATATTAGAACTCCCAAATTTAGATATTGACTCATCCAAAAGTATCAACAACTTCATACACACAATCAATGAGTCAATTCACATAATTAAAAATAAAGCTCAACTCTCAAACGAAGTTGACAAAATGTTTGCACATTTAATACTAAGAAAATTTAGTAAAGAGGCTCTTCAATTATATGAAAGCCAAATAAAAAAGACAAAGGACATACAGTTGCCGACTGACGTAATGGACTTTTTAGATCAGAGGTATTACTCAACGTCCGCATCAAATAAAGAAGAAAAGAAAGTCTTCAGAAGCACTACCAATGTGCAATATTGTCCGATATGCAAAGCAGTAGGCCACAGAGCCACGCAATGCAAAAAATTTAAAGCAATGAATCCAAGTGAGAGGCTAGACATTGCTAAAAAGACATACTTATGTCTAAAGTGTTTAAAACTCTCAAACTCAAATCGGTGTAAAAGTAACATAACTTGTTGCTTTTGCAACAGAGATCATCACACAATGCTACATTAAAATATAAATAAAGACAGGGTAAATACAGTAATGGCAAATGAAAAGGCCTTATTAGCCACTGCAATAATCAAAGTAAAAACAAGCAAGGAGAACTATATTGATTTAAGAGCATTGATAGATAGTGGGTCTCAAAAAACGATTATAAACGATGAGGAGGCCGCACAGTTATTGAATTTACCCCGAATCAGAAATGAGACAGAAATAAGTGGAATATCAGCAGAAAACACTTGTAAGTCTAAATACAAAGTAAAACTAGATATAAAAACAACAGAATCAAAAAAAGAGCAACTCAAGGTTGAGGCCATCATAGTATCAAAATTAATGAAAGCCCTCCCAGTAGACAAAGTAGATGTAGATACAGCTAAATGGCACAGTTACAGTTTAGCTGATCCCCAATTTTATAAGCCAGGTCGAGTAGACATGATTAAAGGCGCAGACTTATACGCACATGAACTAAAAAATGGAATAGTAAAAATAGATGGATTACTCGGGAAGAATACAAAATTTGGATGGATTATATCGGGTTGTACAAAATCTAGAGGAAAATCAACAATAGTAGCAACAAGTATAGCAATAGAAGAAGATGAAAATGACGAGGAAACTGAATTTAGTGAAAATAATTTTTTGAGTACAACAAAAAAGGATGAAATGGGACGCTATATCGTAACAATTCCATTCAAAAAAGAAAATAAATTAGGAGAAACTAAGCCACAAGCAATAGCTCGGTTTCTTAGCTTAGAACGAAAACTACAAAAAATTAAAAATTAAAAGCAGATCATACGAATTTCATGAATGAATATCTAAATTTAGGACATATGATTCCTACAAATAAAGAAGGAAAATATTATTTGCCACATCAGGCAGTGTTAAGGGACAGTAGTCTAACAACAAAACTTAGAGTAGTCTTTGACGCATCTGCAAAAACAACAAATAAGAAAAGTCTAAGCGATATTATGTGGACTGGACCAAGGGTTTAAAAAGATATATTTGACATTATATTAAAATGGCGACGCTGGGATATGTAGTGTCAGCAGACATTGAGAAAATGTATAGGCAAGTCAAAATTGCAGAAGATAACCAAGAATTTCAATATATTGTTTGGAGAGATTCTCCAAATACAAAATTAAAAAACTTTAAGCTTACAACCATCACTTATGGTACTGCATCAAAAATATATGATCCTTTAGGATGGTTATCACCAGTAACCATAATAGGGAAACTGTTCATGCAAAAACTATGGCTAACTGATCAAAAATGGGATGAAGAATTATCCGATGAATAAAGCAAGGAATGGATATTGTTTCAAGATAATTTAATACATCTACAAAACATAAGAATACCTAGGTGGGTAAAAACCCAGAGAGACATTGAAGTACAGCTTCATGGATTTGCTGATGCTTCCGAAAAAGCATACGCAGCAGTAGTATATCCCAAAGTAGGTATTTCAGTTATGATATTGGCAAGCAAAAGTTCATCCAAAGAAAAACAGGAAAAGTATTCCTAAGCTAGAACTATTCGCAGCCCATCTACTCACAAAACTCATTTCGAAAATTAAAATCGACTTGCAAATCTATGCATGGATTCTACCATCACGTTGGCTTGGATTGAGAATGGATTGAATAAAAATAAACTCATCAGAAAAAGAACGGATGAAATTAGGAAAATGTCAGAAATTAAGTGGAATCATGTTAAATCAGAATATAATCCAGCAGATTTAGCGTCTAGAGGAATAAATACATATATATTAGTAGAAAGCGAAATTTGGTGGAAGGGGCCAAAATGGTTAACCGAAACAAAAAACAATTGGCCAAATTAAGAAGAATATGTAGAGGAAGAGAAAATAATGGTTAACACTATGCTACAAAACAGAGAAAATAACATAATAAGTTAATTAATAAAACGATATTCTTGCATTCAAAAATTACAAAAAGTTGTAGCCTTTGTTGTCAGATTTATTAAAATCATAACAAAAAACAAGCCAAAAACCACCACAGTATATAACAGTGGAGGAGTTTAAAAACGCTAAGACAATAATTATTAGGCAGCAACAAGCACTTCAGTTTAGAACAGAAATAGGAAGGCTATTGGTAAAAAAGCAATTGGAAAGTAAAAGTAAAATAATTAGCTTGAACCCATTTTTGGACGAAAAAGGAATACTTCGTGTAGGGGGAAGATTAGAAAATGTGAGTATTGGATTTGACGTAAAGCATCCTATTATTCTTGACAAATGTCATTTAGTTGATTTAATAATAAAGGATGCTCACGCTGTCACCTTACACGGTGGAATCAATTTAATGAGAAACTATATTCAAAGGAATTGCCTAAAGAAGTATTTACGTAATTGTGTTACATGCACAAGATATCATCATACAACATCATACACCTACGCAACAAATAATGGCAAATCTTCCTCAAAATAGAATTACAATGTCATACCCATTTCTAAATACAGGAATAGACTATGCGGGGCCCTATTATATGAAATGTTCTAAGAATCGTGGACAAAAAATGTATAAAGGGTACATAGCATTATTTGTGTGCTTGTCAACAAAAGCTATCCATTTAGAAGCAGTTAGTGACTTACCATCAGACGCATTTTTAGCTGCAATGAGAAGATTTATGTCAAGAAGAGGCAAATGCCAAAATATATATTCAGATAACGGTACAAATTTTGTAGGAGCGGCTAAAAAATTTAAAAAAGAATTTAAGAAATCAATTCAAGAAAATACAAAAATTTGCTCTACATTAGAAAAAGAGCAAATAAAGTGGCATTTTATTCCAGCAGCAAGCTCTCACTTTGGAGGAATTTGGGAGGCAGGAGTAAAATCAGTAAAGTAACATTTAACAAGTAAGAAAGCTGTAGTCGAGACTGCTCGACTACGAAATCCCCTGAGCCCTTCTTCGAACGAATAATATTCCAAGAATTATTCGATTCGTTTCTGCACGCCTAAGAAACTATACATGCAAAAACACGAGCACACACACGCTTGTAAGCATGTATGTGTGTGAGCATTGCAAGCGTCTTGCTGTCTCGCTGCCTTTATTGCTGCGGCACATGGGTTTTGGATGAGAAAACTTTGATGATTGATAGTTCTGTTTCTAGATGGACAATCGTATTCATTTCTTCAGATTATGATTATGATATTCATATCTACATGCTAAACCAAATTGCATGTCCCTAGTATTTGAAATGCATTTTTTTTCACATTTAGGGGGTGGTGGGGCGAAGTGGGGACCGGAACCCAAAATCTGACAAAAACCGAAATTGTATTAAATTGGTATCTATATATATGCAGAAGACTTGGAGACTCTAACTCTAAAGATGAATTAGCTAGAATTTTATAACTGGTCCCCGATAATTTCAGTTATCGATAACTTAGCAAATATACAAGTTATCGAATTTCTGAAACAAACTCGTACTGCGCGCGCAATATACGGACCTAACACAAAAAGAATGAACTCTCTAGCTTTTGTATCTTCGGAAATCGACGCGTTCAAACATACGGACAGACGGACAGACGGACAGACGGACGGACGGACAGACGGACGGAGAGACGGACAGACGGACAGACGGACATGGCTATATCAACTTTTCTCGTCACCCTGATCAAGAATATATATACTTTATGGGGTCTGCCACGCCTCCTTCTGCCTGTTACATACATTTAACAAAACCATTATACCCTGATTTCCCATTTTCAATGGGCTCAGGGTATAAAAAGAATTATAGGAGATAACAATTTAACTTTTGAAGAAATGACAACCCTGATATGTCAAATTGAAGCAGTCTTAAAGTCAAGACCTCTATATACAACTGGAAATGACATAGATAATATCGAAATATTAACTCCAGGATACTTTTTAATAGGTAGACCCACAGTAGGAGATATAGAAGCAATGGGGGCAGAAAAAATAGGAAACCTTGATAGATGGAAATTAATTCAAAAAATGAGAAGACATTTTTGGAATAAATGGAAAAATGACTACACACATTCCAACAAAGAAATAAATGGAAACAAGAGATGCCAAATTTAGAAGAAGGGCAAATAGTACTAATAAAGTATGAAAATTGTCATCCAGCTAGATGGCCGCTAGGAATAATAGAAGAAGTTCACAAAAGCTAAGATAATAATGTTAGAGTCGTAAAAATTACATCACAAGAAGGGTCAGTTAGACGACCTATCAACAAAATATGCCCACTGGGAAAATTAAAAAATGAAGACTCAGACCAAAAAAGCAGGAAACAAACCACTAGGGGGCGGGGAGGATCAAGACTAAGCGTATTGATGGCTATGCTAATGTTAGCATTACTCTGCCAAATGTCAAGTGCAAAAATAATTAAAAACGACAAGATATCAATTTCGAAACTAGGAAATAATTCGGCAATTTACTTAGACCCTATGGGTGAAGTAGAAATAGTAACCTCATCTTGGGATCCAGTTATCTTCTACAATCTAGAGTCATATTTTGAAATGCTAAAGAAAGGAAGTGGATTCAAAGGGAAAATGAGAGTAATGTGTACAAAATTATAAAGTTTCGAAGACCAATGTAACATTATCCTCCACAATACAAAAAGACGAATAGCAGAATTAAATGAAAATAACAAACTATTCATACTAAAAAATAACCCAAGACCCAAACGCGCACCTTTCGAGTTCATGGGCTCATTATATCACTTATTATTTGGAATAATGGATGCTGACGATAGAGAACAAATGGAAGAAAACATGGTCAATTTATTAGAGAACCAACATAACGTAAACAAATTGAGTGAGAAACAAACATAAATAATAGATTCCACAGCAAATATCAAAAGATCCGTTGAGGACATTAATACCGACTTTAAAGAAATGAATATACGTATAGACAACATGACAGAAATACTAAAAGAATCGTATTATGTTTACAAACAATCAATGAATTTCTTCATGATAACTAATCAACTAAATTCCTTGATCGAAGAATGTGACAAGATTCAAACAGGGATAATAAATATGCTAATTGATATTAATCACAGTAGATTAAGTCCAGATATTTTGAAACCTATCCAATTTGTGGAGATATAACCAAAATAAAAGAAAGCTTGTCCGAGAATTTAGTCCTACCAGGGAAAAAGACAGGTACAGAATTCAAAGATATCTATCAGCTACTAACAACAAAGGCAACCTTTATAGACAACAAGATAATAGTCAGTGCGAAGATCCCGCTTTTTAGCAGATATCCATCTCACCTAAATAAAGTTGTTCCGATACCAGTCCTCAATGACGACCAAATGATAATAGTACATCAAAGAACAGAATACTTAGTGTACAACTTCGAAATCGATTCGTGTCACCTAATGGCTGAAGCTACACTCAACAAATGCAAAAAATGGCAACAAAACAAACGCATCTGTGAAGGTAACTGGCCTTGGGATAATGCCAATGATAACAGTTGCGAAATTTCACCAATTAAACCAAACAAACCATCGAACTGTGTTTATAAAACGGTAGTCCATTCGAAAACATATTGCGTTGAACTAGAAGGTAAAAACAAGTGGATATTTAAAGTTCCCATAAATGAGAGACTAAGCTCTTACATCGTAAGAACATAACAAGAACTCATAGAGTTACCAGAACAGGGTATATTAACTATGAAATCAGATTGTACCGCTCGATCAGGAGATAAAACCATTGTGTTGTAGTGGCGGCCCGATGATGAGTAAACTGTGTCTTCGTAAGTAAATGTATAGTCGAAATGCAAAGAATGTAGGAAGAATAATCCCCGATTGCGAGCCAGTAGGATAACTGGAGTCGGAGTTATGTTATTAACAGCGCATAATACTGTCAATAGCATAGCATGTCGACGTGAGAGAGGAGCAGCTCCTGTTAATGCAATCTGACATTAACATTCTCTCCCCCTTGCAAGGATTGCAAAATTAGGTCGGATTGGTGACCGCCTCTCTAGGAGATGAGGCGGCAAACTGCTTTGATCCATGGAGGTGCAGGAGAGTGTGATGATCCTGGCCACATGTTTTGCACCCTCCTTTGCTACGGCAGGATTGCCCAGAGTGCTTGTGAGCCAAGCAGTTCGTACAGTACTTGGTTGTAAGTACCGCACGAATCCGTTTCTTCGTCGGAAGTTCCAAGAATCGTCGGCACTTCCGAAGAGCGTGGACTCCTCTGCACACGCGACACCGGAAGGAATTGGCGCTGGGTGTTGTCCTGTCTTGGGATGACGGGAGATTTACCTGAAAGGTGAAAGGCGTCGGAGGATGAATTGGTTATGGTGGTGGGGCTGAATGACGGATATCATTTAGCCTTTTATCGTGTAGCGATGGACGGAGCGCGTTGAAACCGACGAAAACTTGTGTTGGGAAGGAGGAGACAGTTTCCGGTGGCGCTTGCGTCAGTGGGCCTGAGAGTCTCTACACCTAGTAGAGGTCCACAAATTTGAGGATGGCAACCTCCCTGCATAATAGACGGAAGAATATCAGCTCCTATAAGGATATCAATTTCCGAACTCTTGTAGAACTCGGGGTCAGCTAGCTGAATATTCGGAAGAATCTTCAACAAGTGTTGCGGAATCGGAGACGAAGGGAGGTTGCCGACAAGTTTTGGAATTACGAAGCTTTAATTCGCAATGTCGGTTTCAACGGAGAACCAATATCAAAGTTGCAAAGGTTTTGGGCGTTGGCCGTAATCACTTGATTCAGGCTGGAAACCTGCGTTTTCACGGATGTGAAAGGCAACTTGATCTTTCGGAATAGTCGCTCAGAGATGAAAGTTGTTTCGGACCCTGAGTCGACTAAAGCACGGGCGGGATAGATGGCTCCGAAGTGGCATATATTGACCACCGCCGTGTCGAGGAGGACTGTTTGCGTATTAGCAGCCAAATACGTTTGGGTGTTCGGCATAACTTCACTCGGACTAGGATGGTTCTTTTGCAAGGACAGCTCAAACTTCATGCGTTTCGTGTCTACTTGCGTGTGGAATGATCTGACTCGGTTTGGACGGGCAGGGTTTGCGGATCTCGGAATTGAGATTGGAACTGTTGGAGCAGATCACCCTCCATAGCTTCAAATGCGCGAGCACGTTCGCTAAGGAAGTGACTAACATCTCGCCAGGCTGGAATTTCCGTTTTTCGTATTAACGAGTGCTCCCAGAGAGTTCGAGTGTGTTCCGGCAATTTGGATGTGCACAGGAACACAAGGATACAGTCCCAATTCTCTGTAGAGATTTGAGCATGCTCGAGTGCAGTGATGCACCTATTGATAGTGCCATGCAACTCTCTGAGAGCCGAGCCTGATTCTTTAGTGACCTTGGATAAATTCAAGAGGAGTTTAAGCTGACTGTTGACTAACAGCCGCTTATTCTCGAAACGGTCACACAACGAATTCCAAGCCGATACAAACCCGTCGTTTGTAAGAGGAAACTCTGAAACGAGAGTGTTGGCATTGCCTGCTGTTTTGGAATTAAGGTGGAATAACTTTTCCACCTGAGTCAAACTTGTATTATTTATGTCGATGACCGTAAAAAGATCTCGGAAAGTCGGCCAGCGCAAGTAGTCGCCATGGAACATTTCTATGTCAACGGGGAGCGGAAATGGGGTCGGACGGTGCAGTCGATGAGGAGGGGGCGTCGATCTGTACACCCAATTGAGCTGTACACCGCTCGTAAACAGTATAGCAATGGTCGAACTTGGTCTCCATAGACTCAATTTCGCCACTGGTGGCCTCTTAGGTCAGTGCTTTGGAACGCATTTTATATTGATACTCTGCGTCCTTCCACAAGGCTTTGACCCGATACCGTCGAATCTCGAAGGCTCGGAGCTGAGCTGCCTGGGTGGAGCCGAAGTCCCCGGGAGTGTTAATGCGGGCCTCACATTTGGTAAGCCTATCAGCAGCCGAAATGAAATCAGAGAGCGACATGTTTGCTGACGGACTTGCAGGCTTCGGACTGGATCGGGTTATGATCGGACTGCGTGCTGGTGGATTGCGGTTTCCCGGACGGAATGGGGGGTGCAGAAGAACTGCCTTTAATCAAACGCGGAGCGGGTACACTCAGCTGTGCACGGCTAGTACGATTGGACATGGATGATATTGAGTAAGCTGACCGAAATTTCTGTTATTGAGACAGAAGATGGTTCAAAGCACGAAATAAGGCAGTTGAAGGAAAAAAATGTAGAAAGCTCAAATAATTAAATTAATAGTGTCTTGTTTAATAAACAGAACAAAAGAAAAGATGAATTAACTAGTATATAATTATTGAATTTATTTTGAGTTTAATTTAATTATAAATTGTTTTTATTTTTTTATTATTTTTGAAATAAAGTGAAATATGAAAATATGACCATCCCGGTCGACCGCTGGCAGCGCAATGAATTTGTCGTTTCATATTTTGACTGCCCGAGCTCGAATTGCCCAAACCGAACAAATACGAAGTTGTGCGGCAATTCGTGCGTGAAAAAAGTTTGTTCTAATTGTCCAGTCTATGTGTTGTATGGTTAGTGGTACAACTCTGATAATTTGAGCAGCAGAAATATTTTCGAGCCAATTTATGTAATTGAAAGCTACAATAGTTCAGCTAACTTGAAAGTGATCCCATAGAAAAATGGGATTGACCCTCAGTACAACACAAAATTTTTTTCTAGCTAACTAACGTCTTTTTTTTTATACCCTGAACCCATTGAAAATGGGAAATCAGGGTATAATGGTTTTGTTAAATGTATGTAACAGGCAGAAGGAGACGTCGCAGACCCCATAAAGTATATATATTCTTGATCAACATAAAAAAATGAGTTGATCTAGCCCTGTCCGTCCGTCCGTCCGTATGAACGTCGAAATTTCGGAAACTACAAAAGCTAGAGAGCTGAAATTTCACATGAACACTCGTATGTTAGTTACGCAGTATGAGTTTATTTTATTTTTTCGATAACTCATCCCATTTCCAAATTATCGATAAAAATTCGTTTACATTTTTTAGTTTTTTTGAGCATAACTTCTACACCGTTATAGCTAGAGACTTCAAATTTGTTTATTTAGATAGATATTATGGATACTCAGATTATGTAATTTTTAGATTTTGGATGCCACGCCCTCTTCGCCCCCAATTTGAAAAAACTGATTTAAAATACTAGAGACTTGCAATTTGGCACATAGATACATTTAGATACTCTTAATCGACCCTGAAAATTTCATGAAGATTGTCTATCTAGAAATGGAGTTATAACGTCCAAAATTTAGCCCAACCCACCCCCAAGCCACAGCAGCAACTGCGCAGTTAGCAGAGCGCGCGCTCATATATGCGTAAAAAATAAGTGTATCATTTTTTTGCAGGGTTCAGGGTATCTCGTAGTCGAGCTGTCTCGACTAGAGCCCTCTTACTTGTTTGTGCTCTTTTGTGTTTAATATTTGCACGTCGCGCGTTGGCTGATAAGCTTTGCGTTTGCGTAGCGGGGTTTTGTTTTGTTTTAATGCAGCACGTCTTATCTCCTGAGAGGTTGAAGAAATACTGTAACAATATAGAGCAATATAGGTATGCACGTATGTAATTTAAATACAATACACATGTATTTGCTGTGTGGTTATATGCATATATATGTTTATTTGTATACCCTGAAAGGGGGAAAATGGGAAGTCAGGGTATAATGGCTAGCTTCTGGAACAAGGTCATATTTTGGATTCAGAGCAAGTTTTGTATATTTGGAATTAAGGGGAAGAAAATGATTTGTAGAAAAAGAGGAGCAGAGAAGCTAGTCGGCTTAGAAATATACTCATTGGCTTTTGTCCATACCCTTTATTTTTTTTTTGCTTTTGAAATATGGGGCTTCCTATGGGCACTTCTTCTATTATACCCCGCCCCTTCCAAATACGGCGAACTGTATGATCGGGCATTGTTTTGTTGAAACGTTCCGCGACTTCAAGACTTCCTTGGTGGGAAGTATCCATGGATTTGGAGACACCAGCTGAACAATTCGACGGTCAGATCGGGGCTTCTATCATATGGAGCCTGTTGAAATGAGGAATGAGTTCTGCCAACTAATCGTCCGATTTCTCGCCAGAATTTGTCCTCCAAACCAAATTTTAAAATTAATTTACGCTCAATACAGATCTCTTTTCCCTTGGTCACCATAATGCGACAAGCGCAGAAAATTGTAAAAATGTGCTTACAAATATCCGAGAAAATAATTAACAAGTAAGAAAGCTAAAGTCGAGACTGCTCGACTACGAAATCCGCTGAGCCCTTCTTCGAACGATTCATATTCCAGGAATGCCTCGTTTCGATCCTCCACGCGTAAAAAAATATACATACAAAAACACGAGCACACACATACGCTGATCTATGCTTGTATGCCTGTATGTGTGTAAGCATTGCATACGGCTTGCTGTCTCGCTGCTTTGCTGCTGCGTCGCATGGGTTTTGATGAGAAAATTTTGATGATTAATAATTCTGTTTCTAGATGGACAATCGTACTGATCTTTTCAGATTATGAATATGATATTCATATCTATATGCTAAACCAAACTGTATGTCTCTAGTATTTGAAATGCATTTTTTACACATTGGGGGCGAAGGGGGCATCCAAAATCTGAAAACTACAAAATCTGCGTATCCATAATATCTATCTAAATATATTAAGTTGAAGTCTCTAGCTAAAACGGTGTAGAAGTTATACCCAAAAAACCTAAAAAATGTAAACAAATATTTTTTATCGATAACTTGGAAATGGGACGAGTTATCGAAAAAACAAAATAAACTCGTATTGCGTAGCTAACATACGAGTGTTCATGTGAAATTTCAGCTCTCTAGCTTTTGTAGTTTCCGAAATCTCGACGTTCATACAGACGGACAGACGGATGGACGGACGGACGGACAGACGGACAGGGCTAGATCAACTTATTTTTTTAACCCATTGAAAATGGGAATTCAGGGTATAATGGTTTTGTGAATATGTATGCAACAGGCAGAAGGAGACGTCGCAGACCCCATAAAGTATATATATTCTTGATCAGGGTGACGAGAAAAGTTGATATAGCCATGTCCGTCTGTCCGTCCGTCCGTATGTATGAACGCGTCGATTTCCGAAGATACAAAAGCTAGAGAGCTCATTCTTTTTGTGTTAGGTCCGTATATTGCACGCGCAGTACGAATTTGTTTCAGAAATTCGATAACTTGTATATTTGCAGAGTTATCGATAAATGAATTTATCGGGAACCAGTTATAAAATTCTAGCTAATTCATCTTGAGAGTTAGAGTCTCCAAGTCTTCTGCATATATATAGATACTAATTTAATACAATTTCGGTTTTGTCAGATTTTGGATTCCGGTCCCCACTTCGCCCCACCACCACCAAATGTGTAAAAAATGCATTTCAAATACTAGAGACATGCAATTTGGTTTAGCATATAGATATGAATATCATATTCATAATCTGAAGAGATCAAAACGATTGTACGTCTGGAAACAGAATTATTAATCAATAAAGTTTTTGCAGCAAAACCCAAGTGGGGCAGCAAGACGCTTGCAATGCCTACACACATACATGCCTACAAGCGTAGATCAGCGTCTATGTGTGCGCGTGGTTTTGCATGTACAGTTTCTTATGCGTGCAGAAACGAATCAAATAATTCTTGGAATATTATTCATTGGAAGAAGGGCTCAGGGGATTTCGTAGTGGAGCAGTCTCGACTACAGCTTTCTTACTTGTTCTACTATACATTCAGCAATGGGCTAATGAGGCAGCCACGGAATTTGGCGGGATTTTGGCGTCACCCGAGATCACGCGATGTTGCCGTTATGTGGACACGAGTGGCTAGTGGACATCCCAAGGAGTTTATTTTGGACGCTTATTCAGAACAATAGGCAACCCAGCAGCAGGAGCACAGAGGGAATAGGCGAAACTTGCAACAGGAGCGGGTAAGTTCACGTAGCCGTGCGAAAGGACGTGGTATTGTGCGTAAAATAAAACTATCTGTGCTAAGAGCGAGTCCTACTGTCACTGACCCACAATCCCTCGCCTAGCCGGAGTGCTCTGAACACATGCTCGACGATCCTGTCTACAAGTGTAGGCAGGTATAAAATTGTAACTTGAGCAGTAAATTATAATTGTGACCAACAGCTAATATATCCAGTTTAAACCATACAACACAAAGTGACTATTTATATATCGCAGGGACTTCAACAAATAAATTTGTTAGCACGAACACAGTCAACTGAAACTGGCCCAGCTTAGACTCGGGTCGATCTGAAGATTCGTTACAATTTAAACAACTTTAAAATCAACGGAAGGAGAAAAATACGAATATTATGACAAATACAGTTAATTAGACTTTATTAATACATTTCTTTTTTTTTTTTTTTTTTAAGAATTATCTAAGATAATGCTGAAGATCCGCAAAGGATAATGATGGATCGTTATTTTCATGATGCTCTCTTTCACCGCTTAATATATATCCTTTAAATTTAGTACATTGTTTAATTTTTATATCAGACATTAAAAGAAATTGGACTTTTTGATTTGATAGGCCGAAAAATACTTCGCCCTTTGTCTTAAAATCATCTTTTAAAGACTCATGCGTAAAATCCTGTATACAATTAAGCAGTTCTTGATGACATTTGTTAGCTGTTTCTCCGAAGAACACACCATCCAAATCATTATCAGGAATTAATTGAAATTGAGGAACTCCAGCATTGTTAAGTATTTTACATGTAAATACACATTTTTTTCGAGGATCTCGAGGATGTGCATATATTCTTGTAGCTACATATCCAACTGGGTATATCCAATGCGCCGTATGAAAATTAGGATTCGATGGTATTATTTCGCCAATTGAATGTACTAGAATGTTATTCAATTTCAAAGGAAACGCTTTCTGATTTAATGTTGGCATTTCATCAAATATATTTTCGCATTTCTTATTAATCACATCACTTTGATTTTGTTCAACTTGTTTAGAAAAATGTTCCCGAATTTTACCATCAGTTAAATGATGTTCTTGTCCTACGACGCCTTTTTCAAGTCCTTCGTAAAACATAAGTCTTTCTATCAGCGCCAGTCTTTCCGATCGTGCAGCGCAAAGCTCCTTTTGTAATATGCACACTTCATCAACAATAGATGCGTTTTCCTAAAGCATGAAAGAAAAATATATCATTAAAAAACCTATTTTTCTACATGTCTGGTCTATATGTTGTATGGTTAGTGCAGCAAGTGAGCCATATGAGTGAGTTGGCTCACTTCACAAAAAAAAAAAAAGACTTAGTGAGCTGCTTTTACCAACGTGTAAACGGAATAGCAAGACAGACGCTGTAAGCCACACCTCCTATTTTATTTTATTATTATTTTATTTTAATTAATGTGTTGACAAAACTAGAGTCATGCTTAAGACAAAATAATTTTAAATTAATAAAGCCTAAAAAACAAGACATTTAAATAATCATTAGTATCACCAACCCGATGGGGGTGTTTTATTTGCCAGACCGGCCAGCTATGCCCCGATTCACAGCCATAAGTGGTCAATGATACTAATGAAAGTATGACAAAATAGTGTTATTTGAAGACTTAAAATTAAGTATTAAAAGTTCTTAGGACTAATTATGAACTAGCAATTTAAAAGTAAATACTTAGACTAAAGATTAGCAAATAAAAGGAAATATTAAAAAGACAAAATTCAGAGTGAGATGTAGAGAGTGAAATAAAATAGATAGCAAAAACAAAAACTATGTTCACATCCGGGCATTTAGATGAAGTTCCCTAAGATAAGCTGAAAGCAATGATTTTATTAGCGGAAGAGAGAGCTCTAAAGAGAATACGTGGTAATATTTATTATAATTAAGACATAAGACATGGAAAGCAGAATTTAAAGAATAATCCGTGGTGCAATGTGGTAAATGTAACGGACGATAGTTTCTAGTAGTACGGGAAGGAACAGAGAAATGCAGACGCATTAACAGGGTAGGCGAATCAATATTACCGTGAATCAAATTATGAAGGAAAGTAATACCTAAGATTGTCCTACGATTCATTAATGATGGCAGATCAATAAGAAGCCTACTATGATAGGAAGGCAAACGTAAATTACTGTTCCAATTTAGATTCCTTAAGGCAAAGAGTAGAAACTGTTTTTGGACCGATTCAATGCGATCCTGATACAGTTTATGTTGCGGAGACCAAATAACAGAACAATACTCCAAGATAGGGCGAACAAGTGAAATATATAATTGCTTGGTAACAAAAGGATCATTAAATTTCTTAGACCAACGTTTAATAAAACCAAGCACACATTTGGCTTCATTTGTGATGGCAGAAATATGCAGATTAAAATTAAGTTTAGTGTCAAAGAGAACGCCAAGGTCTTTGACAGTGAAGATACGTTTTAAGGATATATTATTTATTTTATAGTCGAGCAAGTGGTGAACAGTACGATAGAAGGTCATTGTCATACATTTGGAGCAATTTAAATGTAATTGATTAGCCTCACACCAACCTTGAAATGCATTAAGGTCATCTTGAAGATGTACATGCTCAATTGAGTTAGAATATGAAAAGCACAGTTTTACATCATCTGCATACATAAGTATCTTTGAATGAGAAATACAACTAGGAAGGTCATTAATAAAAAGGGAGTAATGGGCCTAAATGACTACCCTGGGGAACACCTGACGTAACAAAGATTAGTTTTGAAATTGAATTTCTCAGCAAAACTCTCTGAGTTCTGCCCTTTAAGTAGGATGATATCCACAATAAAAGTTTAGGGGAAAATCCTAAGCGATCTAGCTTTAAAATTAGCAAATGGTGGTGAACTGAGTCAAATGCTTTACTGAAGTCATTATAAATAACATCAGTTTGCAATCTATTCGAAAAACTGTCATTAACTAGGGAAGTGAATTCTAATAAATTCGACGTGGTTGATCGATTTTGAAAAAACCCATGCTGCGATGGATGAACAATTGATTTACAAAAGTGTTGCACTGACGATGTTATTATTTTTATACCCTGAACCCATTGAAAATGGGAAATCAGGGTATAATGGTTTTGTTAAAAGTATGTAACAGGCAGAAGGAGGCGTGGCAGACCCCATAAAGTATATATATTCTTGATCAGGGTGACGAGAAAAGTTGATATAGCCATGTCCGTCTGTCTGTCCGTCCGTCTGTCCGTATGTTTGAACGCGTCGATTTCCGAAGATACAAAAGCTAGAGAGTTCATTCTTTTTGTGTTAGGTCCGTATATTGCACGCGCAGTACGAGTTTGTTTCAGAAATTCGATAACTTGTATATTTGCTAAGTTATCGATAACTGAAATTATCGGGGACCAGTTATAAAATTCTAGCTAATTCATCTTTAGAGTTAGGTCTCCAAGTCTTCTGCATATATATAGATACTAATTTAATACAATTTCGGTTTTTGTCAGATTTTGGGTTCCGGTTCCCAATTCGCCCCACCACCCCCAAATGTGTAAAAAATGCATTTCAAATACTAGAGACATACAGTTTGGTTTGGCATATAGATATGAATATCATAATCTTAATCTGAACATATCAATACGATTGTCCATCTAGAAACAGAATTATTAGTCTATAAAGTTTTCTCATCAAAACCCATGTGGCGCAGCAAGCAAGGCAGCGACACAGCATGACGCATTGCGGGCGCACATACATACATACACACATACATACATACATATGTATGTATGTATGTATGTGTGTATATGTGTGCAAGCGTAGATCAGCGTGTGGCTGCAATCGTACATACATACATACATACAGTCTGTCAAGAATGAGTTGGCACAATGGGAAAAAATTTGATTTTTTGACTTTAGATGCAAATATCTAAGTCAATAATGCAAAAAAACAATTTTTTTAAAATGGGAATCTGTTTAATATTATTTCTTTAATTTATATATAAAAAAAAAGAAGCAAAATATTCAATATGTAACAAATAAATCAACAAAAACAAATATCATTCAATAATAATAGTGTCAATAATGTGTTGGCACACTTTGTTTTGCACATCTGCGTTGGTCTTTTTCTTAGAAGTAACGGTATTTTACCGCTGTCTCTGCATATTCTCGGCATCTATGCACATATTCTTTCACATTTTTTGTCAATTGGTTGACAATTTTCGCTAGTTACGAGTATAATAACACATTTAATATTTTAAAAATATGACTGGGAAGCGATTAAGCTTTGAGATGGTGCAGCTCATCTATTACAACCACGAGATGGGCAAATCCGTTCCAGAATTGATGGACACGTTTTCTGTGCCCAGGAGAACGGTTTATAATCCGCTAAATCGGGCCGAAAAGGAAAACAGGCTGCTTTCAAAGACGGGAGGAGTGCCGAAAAGAAAGCTAACTAACCGAGTAGAGAGGCTAATTCTAAGAAAAGTGAACACTAATCCGCATATTTCTTACAGAACTCTTGCCAAAGAGGTAAAGGAAGAATGTGGAATCGATGTCTCACATGAGAAGGTGCGCAAAGTCCTCCTACGGCATGAGTATAGTTCGAGCGTAGCATGAGTATACAGGGTGTAGAATTATATTTTTTTTTTCAAGCGCATTCAATGGATTGCGCCATACCCTAGGAGGACCATCATTATAAAATTGCATTATTTTTGTATTTTAACATAATATGTCGTCCTCATAATATTCTGCGGGGTGACTAACCATGTTGACAGCAAAACTAAAACGCTTTTCTATGTTTGCTTCTAATAGGAAAGGTTTTTTCCGTGCTACGCTCCCATTTTCCCATTCCCATTTTTAAAAAATTGTTTTTTTGCATTATTGACTTAGATATTTGCATCTAAAGTCAAAAAATCAAATTTTTTCCCATTGTGCCAACTCATTCTTGACAGACTGTATGTATGTACATATTTGTGCATGTAAAGCTAATTGTAAAAGAGTTATGATTTCTATAAAAACCCTAAAATGTTAAATAGAATATGTAGATCATATGCTGAACTCTCATTACATTCCATTATATATTTTAAAAATTTTAAAACAATTAAAATAACAATGGAAATGCAAGCAACGTTGAGCAATGCAAATCAATTTTCGTATGCGTGTGCACATACACACACAAAAAATCTTGGGTCGTTTTCTATGTTGCTATGCGTGTATATTCTAAGAATCACAATTGTTTATACTTTGTTCCCGAAGGGGAAAAAGTATATTGGGTTTGTGCAATGTCCGTCTTGCTGTCCGTCCGTCTGTCCGTCTGTCCGTATGAACGCAATATTTTTCGGCGCTATTAGAGCTAGAGACTTGATATTTTAAACATATACTCATATATGTTCCCGAATTATAAAGTGTAAAAATTTTCCCGATCCGCCCACTAGGGGCGTGGCAAATCGGAAAACTCTTCCGCCCATAGTTAAGTTATCATACTAGATGATGAGCTAGAGAGTTGCAATTTGAAATGTATACTCGGGGTGACAACCCAAGTTCAAAAAGCTATGGCGGATATATCTACGCCCATTGGGGGCGTGGCAAATCGGGAAATACGTATCTTCTACACCGTTAAAGCTAGAACGCTGAAATTTTGCATGTGAGTTAATGTTATGATTCTAAGAAGATCGATCAAAAAGTAAAATGTCTACGCCCATTGGGGGCGTGGCAAATCGGACCTGAATATATAGTGATTTTTCAAACTGTGCTATATTTTGAACACTATTGACACTAGAGACTTGAAATTTTGCATGTATACTCGGGTTGACAACTCAAGACTAATAAGTTATGGTAGATATATCTACGCCCACAGGGGGCGTGGCAAACCGCAAAAGTTTATATCTCCTACAGTTTTAGAGCTAGAAGCTTGAAAATTGGATGGTTGAGTTACTAATGTTCTCCTCTATCGATCCCCCAAAAATAATTTTTCAGCCTCTTTGGGGGCGTGGCATATCGAAAAATACCCTGTAATTTTCGCATTTTTGGAATGTAAGCAACCAAATTTTGCAGGCATGTTAGCCTCTGCCCTTTCTAAGAACTGGCAAAAAATTATGCGTCTACGCCCCCTGGGGGCGTGGCAAATCGGCAAAGAAGTTTGTTGTGGCCAACTGCATAATTCATGCATACAATAGCTTAGTAGCAATTGCTAAGATGGCAAAAAGCATTTTAACATAAATATAATAATATTTATGAATTTAAAAAATAAAATTCATAAGTTTTTGATTAATAAATAAAAAGTTTCCAGCGGCATTCGAACCTGGGTCTTTTGAAAACAACATGTAATCGTTAGCTAAACCTAAATAAATTCAGCTGGTCAGCTGATCAGCAGTTTGTGACGACACAAAACAATACAATCGCAATTCTTGCAATATGTATACACTTTTGGATGTGTATACACGTACACATGCATACATACATATATGCATGCATAGAAAAACTGCCTGCCACACAGCGTCGCAAATCGGAAAGCATAAAGCAGTTTTAGTTTTTACTTAAATGCACAATTCATATGCGTATGTTTATAAATGATTATCAATTGGCAGCAAGCATTTTATAATAAATATACAAATATTAAAAAAATAAATAATTTTTTAAAAAAGGTTTTCTGCGGGATTCGAACCCACGCACCTAAGTATAGCTTGCACAGCGCTTACCACAAGCGCCACTGCCCTGACTTGGGTTTCGTTAACTAAAACCAAATAAGGCATTGCTAGAGCGCCTTTTGACAAAACTAAAGTAACGATCGAAAAATTCTCAATTCAGTCACAATTCTTAGAATATTCTGGCATCCAAACTTTTGTATGTATACATAGAAAATTGTGTGTATACTCGTATAGTGTGTGCATGTGTAAATCTATATGTATGTGTAGGAAAAACGTTTGTTGCTTGCCATGTACGTTTTCTAATTGCCGAAATATTTCGTTAATTAAATGTTTATTAAAAAAATAAGATGCACCTATGGGAGCAAAGTATATCGCTGTTAGTTGCGCCTAACTGCAACGTTCTTACTTGTTTTGAATTGCGTTAGAATTGTCTTTGAATTGTATTTGTATTTTCAGCCACTGCTTTAGTATTTCTTTCGTATATGGCGAATATCTACGCCCACAGGGGGCGTGAAAAACCGCAAAAGTTTATATCTCCTACAGTTTTAGAGCTAGAAGCTTGAAAATTGGATGGTTGAGTTACTAATGTTCTCCTCTATCGATCCCCCAAAAATAATTTTTCAGCCTCTTTGGGGGCGTGGCATATCGAAAAATACCCTGTAATTTTCGCATTTTTGGAATGTAAGCAACCAAATTTTGCAGGCATGTTAGCCTCTGCCCTTTCTAAGAACTGGCAAAAAATTATGCGTCTACGCCCCCTGGGGGCGTGGCAAATCGGCAAAGAAGTTTGTTGTGGCCAACTGCATAATTCATGCATACAATAGCTTAGTAGCAATTGCTAAGATGGCAAAAAGCATTTTAACATAAATATAATAATATTTATGAATTTAAAAAATAAAATTCATAAGTTTTTGATTAATAAATAAAAAGTTTCCAGCGGCATTCGAACCTGGGTCTTTTGAAAACAACATGTAATCGTTAGCTAAACCTAAATAAATTCAGCTGGTCAGCTGATCAGCAGTTTGTGACGACACAAAACAATACAATCGCAATTCTTGCAATATGTATACACTTTTGGATGTGTATACACGTACACATGCATACATACATATATGCATGCATAGAAAAACTGCCTGCCACACAGCGTCGCAAATCGGAAAGCATAAAGCAGTTTTAGTTTTTACTTAAATGCACAATTCATATGCGTATGTTTATAAATGATTATCAATTGGCAGCAAGCATTTTATAATAAATATACAAATATTAAAAAAATAAATAATTTTTTAAAAAAGGTTTTCTGCGGGATTCGAACCCACGCACCTAAGTATAGCTTGCACAGCGCTTACCACAAGCGCCACTGCCCTGACTTGGGTTTCGTTAACTAAAACCAAATAAGGCATTGCTAGAGCGCCTTTTGACAAAACTAAAGTAACGATCGAAAAATTCTCAATTCAGTCACAATTCTTAGAATATTCTGGCATCCAAACTTTTGTATGTATACATAGAAAATTGTGTGTATACTCGTATAGTGTGTGCATGTGTAAATCTATATGTATGTGTAGGAAAAACGTTTGTTGCTTGCCATGTACGTTTTCTAATTGCCGAAATATTTCGTTAATTAAATGTTTATTAAAAAAATAAGATGCACCTATGGGAGCAAAGTATATCGCTGTTAGTTGCGCCTAACTGCAACGTTCTTACTTGTTTTGAATTGCGTTAGAATTGTCTTTGAATTGTATTTGTATTTTCAGCCACTGCTTTAGTATTTCTTTCGTATATGGCGAATTTCACTCGTTTTCGCTACTGTGCCGTTTGAGTGAGCCGTGGTGTAGATGGCTAGACAGATGCACCAAATGTTACGCTGTCGCAGGTTCTAGCCTCGCCTAAGCCCTTCATAATTTCTTATTTTTAATTTTTTTTTTTTTATATTTATTTCTTTTTTATTATTATTTATTCTTTTGTATTTGATACCTTTGAAAGTCAGTTGGTAGTTTAACTAATTGTGAATAAGTGGGTTTTTTTTTAATTTCAAGTATTTAATAGCATCATTTCTGAAAGTGTTTTTGTTTCAATAATATTTGATTCCGTTAAGTCAACAGAAAATAATAAACAGAAAGTTTGCCCAAATAACAAAAGCACGTGACATCTGCGGTAAGAGTTTTCCTATATGTATGCACACATGTACATTCAAAACTAGCCTAGCATGGTCTAAGAACTGAAACTTGCTAGATGGCGCTTTAGCAGTGAATTTATTTACTATGGCTGTTACAGCTTCGAGTGCCATTAATATATTTCTTTTACAATTATGAAGTGTCTGTGTTAATTAAGGTGATGCTTGTTAATCGAAGAACGTCTATTTGTTGGGTATATTTTTAATGATATTTAATAATATAACATTTTTCGAATTTCAATTAATATAAGCGCCATCTATTATTATTTTTTTTGGCAATGCAATGTATATATACATGTACATATGTACATTTTGAACGTTACACGCATACATTCTTATGTATACTTTCTGATTTATCCATATGGGTAATTCTCCAGAAAAGTCAACTTTTTGTCACGTTCGACACTGGTTTTTTGTAATTATCTTGAAAACGGATTAATTTTAATACTAATCAAGAGCAATATATTAAACTATTTGTCAAAATTAAGAAGTTTTTTTTTGCCATTTACAGCACTAAAATTGATGCATTTTTAAGATATTTACAAAAAACCAAACCACAGTACAGATTATTATTTTCTTTTAATAAAATTGGGTTCAGGGTATTATCTAGTCGAGCACTCTCGACTAGAGTTTTCTTACTTGTTTCAAATAACTTCGGAATTACAAAAAGTTTCGCAATGCCTCTATAATTGGAAATATCAGATTTTCCGCCTTTTTTATGTAACGGAATAATAAAAGATTCTTTCCAACTTGAAGGAAAAACCGAAGTATCCAAGGATAAGTTAAACAACTTTAGTAATGGTGACAGAAGAGAAGCACTACACTCTTTAATCACACAACTTGGAATATTATCAGCTCCTGGAGAAAAGGATGATTTCAATGTCCTAATAGCTGCAGCCAATGAATCTACAGACACCCTTGGAACATCAATTGAAAAGGTTTCAGAGAAGGAAAATGGGTATGAGTTATTGAAGCAGTCAACGGAAGAATAAGTTGATTGGAAGAATTTTGCAAATAGATCAGAAGAGACCTGATCTTCACAAGATTTTTCCATACCTAAGGAAAAGGAGGTTGGCAAACCAGAAGATTTACGCTTCGAATTTACAAAAGTGTAAAATTGCTTAGGATCACTAGTAAACTGGCGCTTAACGCGAATAAAATAATTCTCATAACAGCGAGAATTTAAGAGATTAAAATTTGACTTGGCTATAGAATATTTCACCCAGTCAACAGCCGAACCGACCTTTTAAATTTCTTAAAATACCTTGATTTAATATTTCTTAAATTTAAAAGAGTCTTAGAAAACCAGGGCGGCTTATTCGAAACCGGCGAAATACTACAGAGTGGTACACATACATCAAGAATAGTGTCTAAAGTTGAGTAAAAAAGTGATGATGCCTCATTAACATCAACCGACTCATATAAATGGGACCAGTCAGCTGAACTAATCAGTTCGTTTAGCAAAACAAAATCACATTTACGATAGCAACGTCTTCGATTTGAAGGTAATTGTGATACAGTTGAGGGATTATTAATAGACAATGAAATCTCTAAAGTTGGATGATAACTATCCTCAGGTAAACAAAAAGGGGTTGATCTCAATACATTTATGATGGAATCATCATTTATGAATACGAGATCAAGCGACCGATTCAAATGATTGGAAATAGAGTTCATTTGAAACATAGAAAGGTTAAACAATTTATCAAAAAGATAGTGATCAATTGTCGGAATAAGCTAATTTACATTACAAGAAAAGGACCAAGAAGTGTTTGGAATATTAAAGTCGCCTAACACAAGAAACAAACTGAAATCACATTTTCAATAGATTCACTGTGGAAATTTAATTCTTATTTTAAATTGTGAATACACACAAGATACATGTGTACACATATTGTGTACTAGCACTACTATATGTCAATTTAGAAATATATCATTCATAAGTACATGTTGGACACTTACTAATACGAAACTTTTAATGCGCCATTTTAACTTTTTCAATAATTTTTTGTAATCTTTCTCCACCTTCATGTTTAATGTTTGTTAAGAATACGCCTACTAGAGCTGGAAAAATTTCGATGGTTTTGTCTATGTATCGTACATGCAGTGATGCCATTTTAGCATATTTTAAGCTAGATCTGGCGTATTTCAAAATGGAATAGCTTAGAAAGTGGTTAAAATGCGTATAGCTTGAAATCTAGCTTATTTCAAATTTCATAAAGCCACTAACCATACAACCACTAACCATACAACACATAGACAGGACAACTGGTACAAATTAATGTTCACACTTATTTTTTGGCTTTAGAACCCCTTTAGCTTCGTATTTGCTCGGGTTTTTACTTTTAGGGTCGGGAGAGAAAAATTGCTGATGGCAAAATCATTCCGCTTCGAGCGCTCGACGGTGATGGTCGATTTTCCAAAAATGCCTGGCATGTGCCGCTCTTTCCCTTGATCTCTTTCTGCCTCATGCTTTTTACACTCTGCTCTCTTCTCACAAAAATATATGTATACTGGCACAAACAGCAAGCAGCTCACAAAAATTGAAATTTCTTCTCGACTCGCGAGTCGCGATCCCATTGGTTCCCTTCTGAGCGAAGAGTATACCGAATTCTCAAACTGCTTTGCCATGCTCATGCAAAATGTTTGCGTTTTTATGATTATTTGTGAAAAGGGTATGAAAGTGTTGATGTGCATTACGAATATTATTTCCCGATGACCATACACACACACATTTACACTTCCTCGCTATATGTGTAAGCATTTATGTGCTTGTGTGCGATTGATATTCTTGCTGCTTGTAGCACTATTAAAACCCCTAGCAGTTGATATTCGTTCGGTTGGGTAGCGATGTGAGCTTGCATACACACACACATTTACACTTCCTTGCTATATGTGTAGGCATTTATGTGCTTGTGTGCAATATTCTTGCTGCCGCCTGTAGAGCATTTTTAAAACCCCCAGCAGCAGTTGATGCTCGTTCGGTTGGGTAGCTGCTTTGAGCTAGCATACGCACACACATTCACATACACATTTACACTTCCTTGCTATATGTGTAAGCATTTATGTGCCTGTGTGCGATACACTTGCTGCATGTAGCAATTTTGTAGCAATTTTTCCCAGCGATTGCTGTGTGGTAGCTGTTGTGAGTCTACACACACACATACATATGTGTAAGTTTGTGATGTGATAATCACAATCACTTGTATAGGCATTTGAATGAATGCTCTGCCTGGGGCATTTGCATGTTCGTGCATGGGTCTCGAATATTGGGCGGTGTGCCGCCTACCTCAACTTTCGAATTAAGTGAACGATTTTGGGTTCGAATTGCAGGAGAGGTCAATTATTTTTTATTACCTGTTGATCTGTTATCATTTGTTTCTTTAATATTTAGTACCTGATTTGACCATATAGGCAAAAATGGGACAAGTTGTTCAAAAGCTTTGCGCAAATTCAGGTCACATATAACCCTTTTAAAGAAATGTCTAGATATACAGGTAAAATTGACCCTTTTATGCAAAAATATGCATTCGTTATGTAGACATATTTTCCACTAAAGAACAAAAATATACATGTATTATGTTTTATTAATTTAAGAGAGCAGAGAGTAAAAAGCATGGGGCAGAAAGAGAAAGAGAGCAAGGGAAAGAGCGGCACATGTCAGGCATTTTTGGAAAATCGACCATCACCGTCGAGCGCTCGAAGCGGAATGATTTTGCCATCAGCAATTTTTCTCTCCCGACCCTAAAAGTAAAAACCCGAGCTCTCTTTCTCTTTCTGCCCCATGCTTTTTACTCTCTGCTCTCTTCTCACAAAAATATATGTATGCTGGCACAAACAGCAAGCAGCTCACAAAAATGGAAATTTCTTCTCGACTCGCGAGTCGCGATCCCATTGGTTCCCTTCTGAGCGAAGAGTATACCGAATTCTCAAACTGCTTTGCCATGCTCATGCAAAATGTTAGCGTTTTTATGATTATTTGTGGAAAGGGTATGAAAGTGTTGATGTGCATAACGAATATTATTTCCCGATGACCATACACACACACATTTACACTTCCTCGCTATATGTGTAAGCATTTATGTGCTTCTGTGCGATTGATATTCTTGCTGCCTGTAGCACTATTAGAACCCCCAGCAGTTGATTTCGTTCGGTTGGGTAGCGATGTGAGCTTGCATACACACACACATTTACACTTCCTTGCTATATGTGTAGGCATTTATGTGCTTGTGTGCAATATTCTCTCTGAATGATAACAGATCAACAGGTAATAAAAATAATTGACCTCTCCTGCAATTCGAACAACAGCTACCACACAGCAATCGCTGGGAAATTAAAATTGCTACATGCAGCAAGTGTATCGCACACAGGCACATAAATGCTTACACATATAGCAAGGAAGTGTAAATGTTTTTTTTTTTTTTTTTTTGTATTCGTTTATTAACAAAAATTTATACTATATAATACTAGATAATTTAGATGAGGCGACTAAAGATAGCGCAAGATGCTTGCGGTACGGGCCGTTAAAGCATTGCTTCGCAAGCGCATTTGCACTATCTTAGGCTGGGACACCTCGACTTCTTATCCGCTCAAATCGGCGGAGCTCCGTCATAATGTGTGGCCGCGAAGGTGCTTGTAGATTCCAAGCTGCCTCCGATTCCAGCATGGCATTGACTATATTGTCCGCTCTAATAGAGCGGCCCACAGCCTCTTCCAGACAACGCCTCTCCTCTTGGAAGCGTCCGCACTCGAATAAGACGTGTTTGGCATCTTCCACCAGTCCTCGTCCACACCAGGAGCATTCGTCCGTGTCCTCGTGGCCAAAGCGCTTCAAGTAGCTCCGGAAGCATCCATGTCCCCGAGAGAATCTGCGTAAGATAAAAATTAACCTCACCGTGCTTGCGGTTTATCCATGGTGCAAGCTCAGGATGAGCGTGTGCGTCCAGCGCCCTTTTGTTGAGGTATTCCATCGTCTTTGCCATCGCGCAATGCTGTCCGCCCCTGATAACGTCGCGCTGTATAGGCTCGTGCGTGTTCCGCTCCACGGCTTCGGCGACCAATTCCTCCAGTGGCACCATACCGGCAATAACAAGTGCCGCGTCATCGGAGACTGTCCTAAAGGCGCAGCTGACTCTGATTGCGCTCAGTCTGTAAGTGGCACAAACTGCCTCGGCTATAGCTCGGCGTTGCCATCGCACTTGACCATATTGGTACAGCATAGAGGATGACGGAACCTAATGACGCTCGTTAGGAGGAGGCGTCGTTGTTGCCTTGGTCCCCCCGCGTGTTGAGCATAATTCTTGAGAGAGCTCTACAAGAATCAGCTGGTTTTTTTATGCACATTTCTAAGTGCTCGCGGAAAGTTAATCTCGTGTCTATCATGACGCCAAGATACTTTATCGCCCTCTTAGATGCGATGGTAACGCTGCCCGATCTTTTATATTGGCAGTTTTCCACTCTCTTGCGACTGCTGACTAGGACGACTTCCGTTTTTGTGCGCCGCTAGCTCTAGTCCAGCTCCAGACAACCAGCATTCGTATGCGATGATACTTGCGCTGCACATATCCTCAGTATCTTAAGCTCTTTCCTATGGTGACGACTGCTACATCATCAGCAAAGCCAATGGTGTGCGCACCTGCTGGTAGTTCCAAGCGCAAGTACCGTCGTACATCATATCCATAGGAGAGGCCCC